>JAULKM010026635.1:0-13887 GCA_032355605.1 Rubia tinctorum | reverse complement strand
ACGCTGCAATTCGTGCAACACAAGTGGGTTGGGCGAAATCCCCATTTGGTTAAAGATCCAATTTTCCGCAATCCAGAATCTTCGTAAGGAGATTCATATCAATACGTGTCTTGAGAAAGTTGACCAAAAAGTGTGGAAATCGGCTGAGACGGAGGGAGTACAAGAATCAAACCCATGTCATTAATGGGTTTGAATTCCATGGATGAAGTGATATGAATGAATAGAAAGAGATAGAAAAATAGATTTTTTTGAATATTCAGATCTGCCTCCCTTTTGAAACAAATGGATAAGGAACACTTTATTTAGTGAGAAGAGAGAGAGCTAAAGACTTGTTGGTAAAAAACCTAGTCAACAGGACGGCACAGACCGTGCTGTCTGGTACAGACCGCGCTAGTGACTTTTAGAACGGACTGTGCGTAATTGCACGACTCATTCTCTGAGCCTTGTTTTCCAACGTATAAGCGATACGAACCGTGCATGTTTTCACGGTCCGTCTTCTGGGACATCCTTCAAAGCTTCTTGATCATGCACAGACCTTGCATGTTTGCACAGTCCGTTATTGGACCTTTATCTATTCGGGCAGTTCTTGTGGCACGAACCATGTAATGTAGCACGGTCAATTCCGATGAACACTTATGACTTGCCTTGAAGTTTTTTCTCCTTTTTTACTTCTTTCTTCTTCAACTTCCTTCAATCTTCTACCATCATGTTCAATGGCCTTCATCCTTCTACCAATCTTGTGATTGGCCTTATTTCTACGACCATCCTTGCAAATGATCTTCTTCAATAAAGGCCTTCCATCTCAACTCACCAAAATACATATAGACCACTCATGTAGGAAAAATCCCATTAGGCTACAAACACTTCACAAAATAGAGAAGTCAACATGGAAAACCAAACATGATGGTTTTAAATATCTATCATGCAAAACACCTATAATCCTAATTATCCACTAACAAAAGCGTAGAAAAAGAGGTGCTTGATCTGCACCTCGCAGGGTCATACAAACTACCTTGTGAGAAATATTAATTAATCCGTGGAGTGCAAGAATCGACGATAGGAATTTTGAAGTTGCTCCTGTGCTCCCGATTAACCACTATAGAGTAGCTATTGGCAAGTCCAGGGTCATCCATAGAGACACTAGAATTTGAAAGTTAACTATACACAACCCACAATCGGACATCACTATGATTGTGTGTCGGTAATAGCTAGTGCTTTAAACATAAGATTGGAGGTTTTTGTCTAACAACTAATGAACATGCAAACAAAAGAGATTAAACTATAATAAACTAGCCTTGGGGATATTTGCCTAACATGGCCAATTAATGTCTTTGATCCTAGATTCTATCAGATTAAAGACTTATAAACCAATCTCATGCTTATGTCACATAGTGTGGAGATAGTTGAGAATTCCTAATAATAGTTACACAAAGGTTCGGCTCCACTTTTAGAAGCTACCACACCGCCTCCGTAATTAGGTAAATTGTATTGATCGAACTATAGATCCGATCCTCTTTCCCCATCAATCTCACTCTCAATGATAATGAGCATAATCTTAAAAGAACAAAGCCTTGCATAGGAAGCAACCGTTAGATATAAGAGTGAGGACTATACATCCCACGTACTCCACTATGAACATCAATCCCTGGGCCTAGAGAGGCAAATGAATTGACATCTTCTGATAACTCTCAGGTTGTGGCTACACAACAACCCTAGTCACTAAAAACTATTTCATAATTCTATCAAGGTAAGCAGAGGTTCTCCCCTCGTTAAGGATAAATAGCGTCCCTAACATGCACTTTACTACACGACTAGTCATTTAGGTTAGAGTCTAATGATCGGGAGGGTACCTCGGGGTAGCATACATGTACTCACCTCCCCGGTGCTCTCGAACCTACAATAGTTCTAATATAACATTCCCAAGATAGAAACTTAAGCCTAGCACAATGGTATACTACACATGAATATGCGGGTGCATAATAGAACATACATGGCATACATCTTACAAGAATGTAAAGCATAAATCAAACACAAATATTCATAGAACAAAAAGATAGGGAAATCTAAGAATCTCAAAAATTCAATATCAAGTCATGAATACAAATAATTCTCCCCAGGAAATAAACTACTTTAAAGACATTGAATCCAAGAAATTATTGGATTCAATGCCATAGACAAAAAATAGGAAAAACAAATGAAGAGAGAAGATAGTCGTATCCTTCTCTCCCTATCTATTCTTAGATCTAAGAATAATGACAATAATGAACTTCCTACTTTGTACTTACTATAGTAAGTGGAATTGGGCCTTAGAAAAATCCAAAAAGTAGAAACCCTAGCAGCCACATCAGCACGGATGGTGCAATAGTGTATAGCCAGCGCTGCACAACCAGCAAAAAAGGATGCAGGCTGCAGACTAGTGATCATCTGGGGGCAAACAGAGCGCGCGGTCGTGCACCGCCAACTGGAGAGCATGTCATGGTCTTCTGAGCATGTGGCCTGCGAACTGGAGTTTTTGTCTTTTTCTGAGCGTGCGGCCGCGCAAAAGCTCGTGAGCCACGGACTGGAAACCTAGATCTTCAACCTTTGAGCTCTTGGACCGTGCAAAAGTACGAATCTTGCGTTGGGACTTAGTCTTCTCAACACTTGGCTTGGCATGGGCCATTCCAGTCTTCATTTCTTCCGGACTTGACTTATTTTCTTTGTTGCAATCATCTATTACCATGCTTTTAGCCTGTGGCCTTTAGTCTACTATAATTATTGCAAATGGCCTTCTAAAAAAAATTGAAGTGCTCATGAGTAATCTACAAAAATGGATCTAGACGCTTGTAGGGACATAGAATCCATTAAATCTAAAGTAAGCTACAAAATGAGGGATTAAGATATGAAAATCACAAATGGTCATCTGAACCCCTTGTAATATAAACTCACCTGAATCTAGCAACCTACCACACAAAAGATAACAAAAAAGATGTTAAATGCCTTAGGAAATACATGATTTTTACATCTCATCAAATCCCCCACACTTAAACTTTTACCCGTCCTCGAGTAAACAAGAACAAGTAAAGATCCAAGTGCTCAATATCATGCAAACATTTTTCTCAAAACACCCAACATTTTATTCCTAAACTACCCTAGCCCCGAAGACATAAGAATCTCTCACACTCTCACATCTCAAAGAAAACTAAAGTAATCTAAACAACCAACATGCCTTTCAAAGGCGAGGTTCAATTATGTGAATATGTAAAGATAGCTTACTCTACCAAAGAATCTACAAAAAGACAAGCCAAGAGAAGCATATAATAAGTTTCATTTTCTCTCATTTTGCCTAAAAGTCCTTTTGGGTTTTCATCCTAGCTTCCCACATTTTTGTTTCCTTTTTTAAGCTCACCCTCACCTTTTTCCACACCATCTGGCATCTCACCTTTGCATAGGGTTTTCAACGTATCCGAACCTATCCCATTGTTTCCTAAGTCATCCTTTAAGATTTTTTTGACTTAGATGGGTAATTTTTCATTTTAATTATTTAAAAAAAATGGTAGCATAAAATGCCCAAAAGTAGGTTTCATACTACATGGATAATAAATAAATAAAAACTAACACCACCAAATGTTCCATCATCCCAAAAATACAACCAAAAGGTGCCCTCACACTTATAAAACGAGTTTCAAAATGAAAGAAACAAAACAATGTTTTTCAAAAACAATGAGGGAAAAACAAGGAGAGTAGTCGTCATCCATCAAAATAAACAAGACAAGAAAAAAAGATGAGAGCAAGAAGGATTGTACCCAATGGAGTGTTCCAACTCCCTCCCTCACACCTAGATGATGCATTATCCCTGATGCATGTGACCAAGGTAGGTGAAAGGTTGGAATCACTTTACCTCCTCAATGTCATCCTCGACACCAGGCTCTACGCCCCTGCTTGTGCAGATGCTGGTGAGGGTGATCGTCTCCACTGCTTACAGCTCCCATCTGTACTGTGATCTACGTCATGCCATGGTAGAGATAGTCCATATCCATCCTTGGGTACTGAATCTGCTCATGCACCCAGTCAAACCTGTAAGTTTTCTCCAATTTGTTGTCAACAAACCTATCAGTGAGGTGGATCACATCCTGTCGGGTCCCAAAGATGGAATCTCCCCAAGACAGCATCCACTCTGGCTCATGTTGTGGTGGATGTTCCCATGGGTCATAAGTTGAAGTCGACTATCTGAACTCCTGCAAACTATGCTCCCAGAATGGGCTATACCATGGCTACCAAAGTTGATACTCATGCTGAGAAGATATAAAGATGCTATGTCTCGATGGCTTGAATGATGAAGGCTCACGACTCCTGTGTCCGATCGGATATTTGAACAAATCAGTGTGATGAGATATGTTGTGTCTGTGCGACCATGTTTCCCGCGAAACCCTAGAACTCTTCCCCTTAGAATGGTAAAACAGCCCCTCCATGTGAATAGGTCCTGAATGGTACGGTGGCTGCACGAACTGGTGATCAACTAGGGTGGTTGTGCTGGTTTTGGGTTGAACTGGTTATCATCCATGAAGACTCTCTCGTCGTTGTTCTCCTCAGCCTGCTCCTCGACCTACTTCATGGGAGCAGCGCTCACGGATGCTCCAATACTATGGTCAGGCTCTGTGAGGATACTCTCAAGTGTGAACGATAGTCTGAGCCTGATCCTCTCAGCCTAGGGAAGCCTCATGAAGTGGGCGCCTTTATAGCGCCAATAGACCTGCCTATCCTTTATCTGAATCATCGCCACCTCCACCAAGGAGCCTAAAGTGGAGGTGTATATAGAATTGGGGTTTGCTCGCATGCCATCATCCATCGGGAGGCAAATGATCCACTAGGACCGATATCAAACTGGCTATCTAGCCCCCATCTCTCGTGGACAATCGACAACCATGGGTGATGAAGTATCCTACAGTTTCAGGGCAGGCGCTCCCCATGTAGATTGATCACAACAGCCAGCAATCGTCACTTGTCAAAGTGGTGACGTCTCCATGGCCAAGTAATACTATGGTCAGAATCGCTACTTACCTCAGCGCCGGATGCACTATGTCACTATCTTGCTCATCTTATCCAGCGACCTTCAGGTGATGGTGAAAGAGAATAGTAGCAACAAAAATCCTGAGCTATCCATGGCGGTATTAGGCACCTCGTCCTTGTGCTTCCACCTAAAGCACGTGGCGATCTCCTGGTTAGTCATAGAACGGGCCTGATCCCCAGATAGAACCTCACCAACTTGTCGCCCTGTTTATTGTTCCCTTGCTTGAAAGTAGCAAGGAACTTCAAATTATACCTAGTGTATGTAGGGAAAGACTTTTCCATGAACCCCTCTAGACCAATCCGCTTCAGTACGATCTTAACTGGTTTGAAGAGCTTGAGGTCCTTAAGGACCCTCTTGTCCACAAACCTAGTCTCCAGGATGGGGCATCCCACAAGATGTTCCCATCGCTCATGGTTGTCTGTATTAATTATCTACAACCCCATAAATGGAATACTCGGGCTAAATCTCTATCTACGTATCTTAACAGGCAACATAATAATCCAGAACAATCCAAAGATATAATCACAGTCCAAACTACCCAAAAAGTCTACCAACTTGATCCCAAAAATTATACAATCCTACTATTCACAACTAAAATCCTAAACCCAACATCCAAGCATGCAATTCAATAACCAACAACTAAAATTCCAAATCCTAAAAGAGAGGAATTTGGCCTTATACCTCCTTGGAGATCAGAGGTGTATTTTTGTAATTTCATACCTGTGGAGTGTGTGGAACTACTCTTAGATCAAAACTTAACAGTTTTCAACGCTCGAATCGAGTTATTGGGAGAAAGAACTCAAAAGGGAGAAACCAAGTTTTTGTATATTTGGAGAAATATTTGTTGTTTTTGGAATAAATGTTTTATGGGTTTTGTGAAATTTAGTGTAGAATCATTTTGGGACAAGTTTTGTTGGATCCGGACAAGAAATGAGGGAGATATGGATGGTTTTGTGTTCGACAAAGGGTGAAATCGCGTCCGAGGTCTGATTCTGCTGGAGGAAGAAATGGGGATTTTATATAAGCCCTGTGCTACCTAATTGGGTTGTTTTGGGTGGAATAGGTGGCCTGCATATGGCAGGGCCCATTCCGTTTAAATGCGTCATGCCAGACACATTGCATGAGGCTTAGCACGGCTGTGCCAGAGCTCATTCCTCCATTTTTTGTCGCAAAATTTTCCTTCAACCAAAATTACAAAACCAAGCATAATACTTTCCCAACTCATAATTTCACCACTATGATTCCCTAAAACATCACCAATTTAACAAACAACATTCCCAAAAATCATGAAAACAAACAACCTACTAAAGAGTCATAAAAGCACTGTTTCTTTATTGTCGTCATCACGACTTATTTTTCATGCATTTTAAAATAGTAAGACAAACTTACCAGCCGGATCTCCGGAATCACCATCCATAACTCCAGCCATAACCACATCCATATAGAAGGGTCTTCACATTACACGAGGCTTACCTCTTACCTTTGGAGCCATATACCATACAAATTCATCCTTCACAATTTTGAGACTTTCTTGTTGACTATGGGCATAGGAAGAGGTTTAGGAGGCTTAATCTCCTTAATTCGCTTCCTTTCCAGTTGCATGTTATTCCTCACATTTGGAAAACAAGAATCCTTAATAGCATATGGAACACTAACATCATGCACATAAACAATAGCATCATCAACATGATCATTCAATGAGGTAAGAACATGTAAGGTCTCAATGTTAGGTATCAACTCATCATATTCACTACTCATGCAAGATTCATCAAGTTGATGAAACTCATCATAGAGGCTTATACCATTGCATGTAAGAGATGAATTAGAGAATCCATGATTAGACTTATAAATATCAAAGCCGTATGTCATCCTCTAGGGTCAAGGTTCCTAGGTGGACATCTATTTTGGTCCTCAGTGTTTTTAAAAATTGTCTCATCAATAGAATTGGGGTTGCACCTCCACAGTACAACATATCGAGGACATAGAAGTCCATCAAAAAATAAGCTTGCCAACTATAACCATCACATTCCTAACTAACCCCCTAGGACTAGCTTGGGAATGATCGGCAAATTGGACTATCACCCCAATCTCCCTAAACTCTCCCAAATCAAGAGTTTCATACAAGCTATAGGAAATAAGATTAATAGAGTCTCCAAGATCAATCATAGCATCCTTAATTAGCTAACCACCCAAATAGATAGGAATAGAAAAAGTGTCGGGATCATCACATTTCTTAGGAAGGTTTCTATATATGAGCTAATGTGGTAATTCCCCCTATTTTCAATTTCTTACCTTTTTAAATAGGCTTAGGCCTCTAGTACATTCATTCTTAAAAACTTAGCATATGATAGAATTTACTCAATTATATCTAAGAGTAGGATACTAACCTCGCACCTTTTGAAGACTTGATGAATTTGCTCCTTGTTGGACGCCACTTTATTCTTTCCCCTCAAAGCACTTGGGAATGGCGGTGAAGGGTTGAATTTGTTCGCCTTGGTGGTAGAGGGATCTTTCTCGGGCTCCTTTTCAATGAGTATCTCTTCTTCTGCAAATGTGGCCTTGGTTTTCTCCACTATCCTTTCATCTTCTTGAAAAGTTTCCTTCTAGGCTTCTCTCACTTTTTTCCCACTCCTCAAATTTAAAGTGCTCACATTTATTGGATTCACTTCGGGTTGAGAAGGTAGCTTTCCAGAATCCATTGCTTTGAGTCAAATAACCGCCAATTGCCCCACTTGAACCTCGAGATTCTTGATGCTCGAGAATGCCCTCGTGCCTAACTCTTCAATCTCTTTCCTTGTACGCTCCACAAACATATCCTTCTTCTTAGTCATTTGAGAAATTGCTTCCAATATCTCTTTTCGATCAGACTTATAGAGAATACGTTATTGTTGGAAGGCCCTTCACCCCTTGGGTAAGGCTGGGGTGGAACTCCCCCTCAGTATTAACCTTGTTGGTCATCGTGTCACCAAAAATTGGGTGGTCGCGATATTGGGGATTGAAAGAGTTGGCATACGGGTCTTGGCAATTATCTCCCCCTTGGTTCCTTTGGAAACTTTGCTTCTACCCCCTACCATCTATTCCCTCCATTGTAGTCCAAGGCCTCCACTTCTTCAAATTCTCCCACTACTCGTGTCCAAATACCACAAACCTTCACTTGGTGAGACCTCCCCTTCATAAAATCCTTCATCATCGATGCAAGGGATTGGACTTGCTATACTAGCTTGGGGGAGTGAGTGAGTTTTTCTAATGTCTTAACTCTTGACCGGGTCCCGAATTGGCGAGTTCCATTTGCCATCTCCTCAAAAGGGCCATTGCGCCTTTGAGCCTCTTGTTGGCTATCAATCCATTGCATGCGACATTCACCATTCATGTGTCCTCATCACACAAACCCTCAAATGAGTAGTACAAGAGATCTCCCTCTTAGAATGGATGATACGGGCATCTTACGAACAACCTCTTGATGCATTACCAATACTTATAAAGGGACTCATTAGGAAATTATGAGATATTTGACAACTGTTTCTTCAACTCGGCGGGCATTGTAGAAAAAAAATACTTCTCTAAGAATCGGTGCTTTATATCTATTCAATAAGATATACACCCCAGCGGGAGGTAGTACAACCAGTCCTTTGCCGCGTCTCGAAGTGAGAACAGAAAGGACCATAAGTTGTAATCTTCCTCTGAGACTCCCGGTGGTTTCATTTTTGTACAAACTAAACGAAACTCTAACAGATTCTTGTTGGGGTCCTTGCCTACCATCCCATGGAATGTTGGAAGACACTGAATCATCCCACTCTTGATTTCACATGTAACATCCGCGGAAGAGGTGAGAAGACAATGCTGAGGGGTTGATTCTCCTAGTTAGGAGCCATCAACTCCCTCAACGTCTTGTTATCTTCTGCCATAATCTATCTATCTACCTCTAAACCAACTTTCGGTACCAGTTGAACTTCCTCTCTAACTCTTCTTCTCCTCCATCTTCGCCCGCCTGTGTTTTCTAGTAGGTAGTGTAGAACTCCTTGGTTAGTGGTATGGGTGTATACCGTAAACTAGAAGCAAAACATTACTAGTCCAAAAAGAACACTAGAAAAATAAGTTAGGAAACAAGGAAAACTATTGAAAAAGCTTTACACAATAACCAAAAAACTATAAAAAGAAAATAAAAAACTACTAATACTAACTAGTCATACAAGCTAACAATTAAATTAGAACTTGTATCCTCGGTAGCAACGCAAAAAAATTTTGGTCCATAACCC
The DNA here is from genome assembly GCA_032355605.1 of Rubia tinctorum. Taxonomy (NCBI): domain Eukaryota; kingdom Viridiplantae; phylum Streptophyta; class Magnoliopsida; order Gentianales; family Rubiaceae; genus Rubia; species Rubia tinctorum. The sequence continues at coordinate 4,581 of JAULKM010026635.1, read as the reverse complement.
GCAGGGTTGTACAAACTACCTTGCTGGAGAGCTTAATAAACTTACATAGTGCTAGAATCAAATATAGAAATTTATAAGTTGCTCCCGTTCTCACTACTAACTACTATAGAGTAGCTAGTGGCAATTCCAAGGTCGTCCACAAAGCTATTAGAATTTGAAAGTTAACTATACACAACCCACAATCGGGTGTCACTCCGATTGTGTGTTGAAAATAGCTAGTGCTTTAAACATAAGATTTGGGGGTTTCATCTAACAATATTGAACATGTAAACAAGAGAGATTAAATTATAATAAACTAGCCTTTGGGATATTTGCGTAACATAACCAATTGATATATAAACCTATCTCGTGCCTATGTCACATAGTGTGGAGATAGCTGGGAATTCCCAATGTTTGTCACACAAATGTTTGGCTCCACTTTTAGAAGCTACCACACTTTCTCCATAAATAGGTAAATTGTGTCAATTGAACTATCTGCTCCTCTTTCCCTATCAATCCCACTCCCAATGATAAAGAGCCCTTGTTTGAAGAAACAAAGCCTTACGTGGGACGTAACCGTTATATATGATAGTAAGGACAATACGCCCAGACACTTCACTATGGAAACCAATCCCTAGCAAAGAGAGGCAAAGAAATCGGCATATCGTGATGACTCTAGAGTTGAAATGACCCTAGTCGCTACATAACAACCCTAGTTGCTACAAACTATTAGGGGTAAGCCGAGGGTCTTCCCTCGCTAATGATCAATAGCATCCCTAACATGCATATTACTACACGACTAGCCAATTAGTTAAGATTCTAACAATTAAAAGGGTACTCACGGGGTTGCATGCATGCACTCATCTCCCCGGTACTCTCAAACCTACAATAGTTCTAATCTAACACTCCCAAAATAGCAACTTAAGCCTACCACCATGGTATACTACATATGAATCTACGGGTGCATCATAGAACATAAATAACATACATCTTACAAGAATTTAAAGCATAAGTCAAGAAGAACTATATATTAAACATAAAAGATAAGGAAATCTAAGAATCTCACAAAGTCAACATCAATGATACAGAGCGACGTTTTTGCGTGGTCGGCACATCAATGATCATGTGCCAGCCATAGACTATGCACGCGGGGCTGTGAACAAGTGTATTTGTATTCTTCTTCTGAGCATACGGTCGCGCAAAAGCTCGCAGGAAGCGAACTGGAGTCCTTAATCTTCAACTTCTAAGTGTGCGGGGCGTGCAAATGTGCACAGGTCTTTCCAGTCTTCATTTTTCTGGACTGGACTCATTTTCTTTGGCGCACCCATCTACTACCACATTTTTAGCGCATGTCCTTCAGTCTTCTACCATCCTTGTGAATGACCTTCTACAATCTACTACCATTCTTGCGAATGGTTTTCTAAACAATCTGATGTACCTACGAGCAATCTACAAATAAAAGCTCCCAAAAATGGATTTAGACACTCGTAGGGACATAGAATCTAACCTAAGCTACAAAATGAAGGATTTGGATATGAAACTCACAAATGGTCATCTTAACCCCTTGTAATGTAAACTCGCCTAAATATAGAAATCTATCACACAAAAGATAACAAAAGAGATGTTAAACTCCTTAGGAAATACATGCATTTGACGTCTCATCAGTGCTAAATAATTTAATAAAATATGCATTTCCTATATCATCAGCATGCATGTGCATGCATATAACAAGTTGAGGGTGAAGAAGAATGGTCCTCTTGAGGTTCTTGAACGCATTAATGATAATGCTTATCGGTTGCGTTTAGCTACTGACATCACTAGTTTTGTTGTCTTCAATGTTAAGTTTCTCTCACGATTTTTCCCAATGATACAGAGCTTGATTTGGGGATGAATCTTTCTAACCCTGGGGACCTGATGCAGCATCATCATAATTGGAGTTGGTTTTCCTTTTTAAAATTTTTATTTAAATTTTCTTACCTTAGAAAAATTCATAGTTATATTATGATTTAGCTATGGTAATCATTTTATTAGTTTTGTTTAGAGTTAGTTAGCAAATTTCCTTGTCAGTTTTAGGCTCCAAGATTGGCTATATAAGTGTTTCTCTTCTTCTTTGTAAGGGAAGTTTGAAAGTTAAACAGAAAATGAAATTTGTCTCTCTTTTCCTTGTTTAATTCAATTATGGTCATGAATCAAGAGACATGTCCTAATAAACTTTCTAAGTTTCATAGTTGAGCTGAATTATCAGGTTCGTAAGCTGCGCCACTTATCCTCTTCGATAACCCAAGGTTTACCTTAATTTCTCATATATGTTTATACTGTGTTTCATAATAACTTTTTTAATTCCTATTTATTCTTATCTTTACTAAGCATCACATGATATTAAAGGAGGAAACAATCTCCCTAGAAGATCGATCAAACTAGGGGTTCAAAACCCGCTCCAACTGAGCCAATGATGGCTCAGCCACTGGTGACTCTGTAGGCCACTGATGTGCACCATTATGCATGAGTTAGCCAATGCATTTAACACATATATTATCATCTTTTGTTTGGTTGATTGCTAGTTTTAGTTAGGTTTGCACGAAAAATGGTTTACACTGCCATTATTGGTTTTCTTGTCTAAATCCCGAGTTTTGTAGACTTAATTGAAGCCAATGGACAATTTGTATTCACGGGCACCTAGATCTTCCTTTTTTATCTCATTAGAAGGTTATCGTGATTAATTTTTCATTATCCTTTTGTAGAAGGCCATCCACGAGGGTAGTAGTAGATATTTGAAGGTTATTCGCAAGGATGGTAGAAGATATCGAAGGTCATTCACAAAGACGGTAGTATATTGAAGGTCACGGACTCCAAAGTGTGGGGGTAGATGTAATTGGGAACAACAAAGTTGGATTCAAAGTTCAAGAAGGCCAAGTCCGAAATGGAGGAATTGTTGTCCGAGAGTTGAAAAAATTTCTTGGAAAGATACGAGAAGAATCAGCCCTTGAGGGTGGCATCATTGGATTCTTCTTCGCGAGTGCTATAAAATTGACTACAAGAACTCCCAAATCAGATCAATGGTTACCCCGTAACGGAGCAAATAAGTTGACCAAACCAGCCATGGCCGCCACGGACGGCACAAGGCCAGCACGAGGATAAGCCTAGCACGGCCCTTTTCCTACCAACATGGCCCGTGTCAGAAGGCTTCGGCATAGCTCGGTCCACCCAACACGAGCCGAGCCAAGTGCCGGCCCGAACCATGCCCATTCCGGTTGGCCATGCACTCCAAGTAACCTTTTTACTCCAAAAATTGGATAAGTATGGCCGTTGGACGTTCCCTTTTACACAGCCATCACCGTTTCAAATCACAAATGCTAAGACCAACCCACGGGTGTGAATAATGACGTGGCTCTCGCTGAGATACTGAGCAAAATGAGGTTCCAATCGACGGGGTGCGCTAAACGATGTGGGACGCGGATCAGAAGGACACAAAAACAGAGTGCTGGCGGACAGCCCGCATCGGTTGACATGGACCACATGGGAACAAGGGGTAACGAACCGTGCCAAGGCCGACGTCCTGCACTGGTACGAGGCTATGGCCCGTGCAAGGTACCACCCCTCGCGCCGGTTGCAACTGCTAGGATTTTTGGCCATTTTTGGCCTATTTTGAGGCCCAATTCCCAACTACTATACATATGGACCTATGTCTAGTAGGGTTTAAGTTTATGCTCATTTTTAAATCTCAAGAGTAAGCTAAAAAAGAAAATACTCTTCCTTATCTCTAGGTTATTTTCTGTTCATTTTTTATCTTTCTTTTGCCAAAAAAGTGTTGAATCCAATGAAATACTTGGGTTCAATGCTTAGGGAGTAGGGATCTTACTTGGGGATAGTATTTTTATTCATGCGTTAATGTTCATTTTGTGATACTTTTATATCTACCTATTTCTATGTATTTTGTGATTATTATGTTGGCTTGTTCTAGTAATTCTTTTGAATTGCATGATTGTCACATTTTGTTGGCACAAACCTAAGTCCACTTCATGTTGTTGCACTATTGCTATCCCCTGGGAGGGAAACCTTGATACGCTTGGGGTGACGATAGTCTGGAACTGTGTGGGTGTGTGTTAGGTTAATGTTATTAATCGTCACAGTTAACCATGCTCTAGTTAGTCGACAATGAGGTCTGAAGGATTGCGAGTAGAGATATATTAAGTGGCAAACTAGGATTATCTCGTTTATCCTAGAGTCATCGATAAGACACCTACTTCCTTTGCCTTTGTAGGCCTAGGGGTAGTTCATTCGTGGTGTTCCATCCGGGACTTAATCGCACGGGGAAATTAGACCTGCATAATGAGTCACCGATGTTGTTGCACTCTCCTAGTTGCGGAGGCGAAGCTAATGGAAGATTTTATACGTGCACCTCTATGTGAAAGATAGGGGGTGTTTTGGTTATTGTTTGTACCATGTGTCACAAACATTAGAATAGGGTTTAGTTCTTATATTTGATGAAATCGACGAACAAAACGACATTAACCATGTTACGCAAATATTACCCGAGTGTTAGTTTATATTGTTGATTCTCGTGATCAGTTGCATGCTAGTAGTTGTTAGTACAACCTGGGG
>JAULKM010026634.1:0-30084 GCA_032355605.1 Rubia tinctorum | reverse complement strand
TTAATAAATGACATGACTAAACTCAAACAAAACTCCCGTACAAAAAACTACAAGACAATAACCATACTTGAAAATAACCCGACCTGATCCAACCTGACCTGAATATAACCCGACCTGACCAAACTTGACAATAATCTGACTTGATCCGACCTAACCCGAGTTAAAAAATAACACGACAGTAACCCGGCACGAGTGTAATCGAACCCGACACGACCGACCCGAGAAAACATTCTGACACGTTTTACCCAAACACGATAGGAACCCGACTCGACCCGGAAAATAAATATAACACGCTTTAATCCGACCAGTTTTAACCCGAACCGTTTCCAACCCGACCCGAACTCGGCACGATCACCCGAATTGACACCACTATATTTAGGGTATGTAATTTCAGTAAAATTGGGTCTCATAGAAAAAATAAGAATATTATTGAGGCGGCTATTGAGAATTGTAATATTTTTAAAAAAAATTTCTACATACACAACAAAATTTTTTTTTAAAAAAATGAGCCCCCCTACATAGCTAATAAATCGAGGGTTTGAACCAAACATTTCACTTGCATCCCATATGGGCCGGTCCTGGCTAGGACCAGAGCGGTAAGAACCGAGAAATGAAGTTTCGTCCAATAATCTGCCGCCTTGGATTACAGGGCCGGATGCCGAGAAAAATATTAAAAAGGTTGCTATCATGCCTTTTGGCGCCATTTTTTGTACACTGTGACTTCAGATTGATTTGATGGTGAAGAAAATATGGTGCATATGTGGTCTTTATATAGCTTATCAGCTAATAAAAAATGCACTATATCTGGCTAATTAAATAAGTTTATTTTCTTTATAGGTTTAAAATGCAAATTTAAATCTTGTCTTGTTATCGTAGTTACCTTTCACAACCTTTTTTTGATTACAGCTTATTTGGACGATAATTTGAGAATATGTCGTCTCCTGGCTCTCAATTAAAGATTCACTCATTTTTGTTTATTGTCTCCAGTAAAAGTATTTGAAATTAATATTTTTAATTGCTAAAAATAACAGTACATAGCAAATGATGGAAACGACTGATCCAACGGCTACAACGGTACCACCAATAAGTCCAGTCATAGACGGGAAAACCCATCATCCAACTCTCCACAGATCACAGAGATTGAAAGGAAGCACCAGCTGATTCTGAAGAGCTAGTTGCCTAACGTATTTGACAAACATATTTGTACGTATTTCATATTTAATAAATTTAATTAGGGGCGAATACAAATATAACCCTATATACTCAGTAAGTGTACATATAATTCTGAGATAATTTTTAGTGAAAAAACAACCATATCTACTTTACAAAAGTGCAAATATAACACTAAAAACTATCTTACGACATTGACTGGCCATTTTCGGTCATTGACTAACCAGAAATGACAAAAATGCCCTTTCAGCCCAATACAAAATTTTGAAAGACAAAAATGCCCTTTGCCCGTTGCTGTTCTGCCACCACCACTACTGCTCCACCACTTTCGCCGCCTTGCCGAGATGGTCCCTGTGCCACCAAACCCACCACCACCTGATCACCGCCACCCAGGTCTCCCACCGGCCCCGCCATTGTGCCACCCATCCCGGCCATCACACCTCCTCTGTTCAGCCCCACCCGCCACCTAGCCTCGACGACCACATTTTCTCTATTTAGCCCCACCTGCACCTAGCCCTGCCACACCGCCACCGGTGCACCACCACCAAACCTCATTTGTTCAGCCCCGCCCGCCACATAAGTCCACCATCACTTTCTCTTCTGCTCCGCCACAAAAACCCGCCTCCTCTCCCTCGTCGAAACCCTAGCCTCGTCCCCCCACCTAAATCCGCTGCCTCCCCTTCATCGCAAGCCTAGCCCCATCCAAACGCAAGCCTCGTCCCGCCACCTAAATGCCTCTCCCACGTCGAAACTGCTGCCCCGTAGATGTTTCTGCCCTATCACCCCCGCTCACACCTCACTCCTGTGACCACTTCATCGCACCCAAACCCCAACCACCACAGCCCATCCAAACCCAAGCCGCTCCATCGCCACTAGTCACCCCACGCCCAATCCAGCCGCGCAGCTTGCGAAGCCATTTCCAACCAGAGAGGATTCAACCCGATGGAGAGAAGAAAGGAAAAGAAGGAGGAAAAAGAAGGGATCAGCGGAGAGGACATGCAGAGAAGGAGAAAAGTAATGAAAATTACGGTTTAGGGGCATTATAGACATTTCATTTTTTTCAAAGGGGTAAAATTGTCAATTTAAAAAATCCAACCTCAAACTTCTGGAAAGGGTAAATTCGCACATACACTAACTATCTAGGGTTATATTAGCAATTTCAATTATCAAAAGATTAATTTGCACTAAGAGCAAATATAACAATTGGAGAATGATAATTGTTATACCTATAAGTCCCAATACTAAGAGAAACTATGACAATTAGAGTCTAAGGATGATAGCCCTCCTTGGAGCAAATGATACATGTGAGATAGTTAAGAAAGGCCACACCGAACCGGAGAATGAATGTAAGCTCTCTTAAGCTCAACTAAGTAGTTTGAGAGACTTAAGAAAGAGAGATAAGAAGGATTTCTGTCTAATCTATCAAGGGATAGATGAAGACACTTTTGAAAATATTACCAGAGCAAAGACGACCAAGGAAGCATGGGAGAAGCTTCAAGTATAGCACAAGGGAGCCGATCAAGTAAAAAAGGTACGTCTTCAAACTCTAAGAGCAGAGTCAGAGTCGTTGGATATGAAGATGAGGGAATTGATCTCGGATTATTTTTCAAGAGTTTTGACGGTTGCTAATAACCTTAAAAGAAATGGTGAAAAGTTGGAGGATGTGAGAACTATGGAGAAAGCTCTTAGATCTTTAGATCCAAAGTTCGAGCACATTGTTTCTATCATTGAGGAGAGAAAATACTTGGAGGCCATGAAAATAGAGCAACTTCTAGGCTCATTTCAAGCCTGTGAAGAAAATAAGAAGAATAAGGAGGAAGTCGTGGAGCATGCATTCAAGATGCATGCTCATCCAACAAAGAGAGAATATGGTCATGCATCAAGAGCCCACAAAGAGAAGGATACAGACAAGATGCATGCATTCAAGAGCCCACAAAGAGAAGGATACAGACAAGTGCAAGATCATGGTCATGGACATGGATACGGATAAGGTTGGAGGTCAAATAACAACCACAAAGGAAAAATACTCACTCAGAGGTCATGGTATAGGAAGATCAAAGCCCAGTCATGAAAAGTCACGCATCAAGTGCTACAATTGTGAGAATTTTAGGCACTATGCATCGAAATGTAGAACTCCAAGTAATAAATGAGTTTAAGAGAAAGCCAACTATGTTGAAGAAGATGACGTTCTACTATTTTCCTCCAAAGAAGGTAAAGGAGGAAACAGTAATCAATGGTACCTAAACGGTGGTGCAAGAAACCACATGTGTAGTGAAAGAAGCTTGATCATTGAGCTTAATGAACCGGTTAAAGGCAATGTGGCCTTAGGAGATCACACCAAGCTGGAGGTGAAAGGAAAAAGTAACATCCTCATTCAATTGAATAATAAAGATCATCAATTCGTTTACAATGTTTACTATGTGCCGAGTATGAAGAGCAACATCTTGAGTCTTAGGCAACTCCTGGAGAAACATTATAACATCAGATTGAAGGATAATAGCCTTTATTTGAAAGAACAAAGGGTCAATCTCATAGCCAAGGTGTCGATGATAATAAATAGAATGTTCCTACTCTACATTTAAAATGGAGTGGCATGGTGTCTTAAGAGGTGCTTTAAAGATAAGTCTTGGTTGTGGCATCTTCGGTACGAGCATCTCAATTTTGGAGGATTGGAGCTTCAATCCAAGAAGGACATGATGAAAGGGTTACCAAGCATCAACAACCCTGACCAAGCACGTGAAGGGTATCTACTTGGAAAGCCATTCAAAATGAGCTTTCCAAAGAAGTCAGGCTCAAGAACTAAGAGAACACTAGAACTCATACACACCAATGTATGCGGTCCCATCAAGCCAAACTCCCTTGGTAAGAGTAATCATTTCCACCTTTTCATTGATGATTTTTCCAGAAAAACGTGGATGTACTTTTTAAAGGAGAAATCAGAGGTGTTTGAGAATTTTAAGAAGTTCAAAGCCCTTGTTGTGCAGGAAAGTGGGATTATAATTAAATTCATAAGATCCGACCGTGGAGGAAAGTTTACATCAAAGAAGTTCCACAAGTATTTTGAAGAGAATAGCATTCAGCGGCAGTTGACGGTGCGCAGATCCCCCATCAGAATGGAGTTTTGGAAAGGAAGAATAGGAAAATTCTTGAGATGGCACAAAGTATGCTTAAGATTAAGAATTTTCCCAAGGAGTTGAGAGTGGAATTCGTAGCATGCGAGGTCTACTTGTCCACCCGATCCCTAACAAGGAGTGTGCGGGGAAAACACCACATGAAGCATAGAGTAGAAGAAATCTCGATGTTTCCCATCTCAAAGTCTTTGGAAGCATAGTCCACACCCACGTACCTGATGAGAAACGGAGCGAGCTAGATGATAAAAGTGAGAAGTGTGCCTTCATTGGCTACGATGCCAACTCCAAGGGCTACACTATTTACAATCCCAAGATGAGGAAGAACATTATCAGTCAAAACTTAGTATTAGATGAAGAAGGAGGATGAGATTAGAGCTCACACAAGGAGAATACAACTTCTTTCCACAATTGGAAGAAGAAAGTGTTGAATAAGCAAGGATCAAGCAACTAACGGAGGAGCCAACTACCCCAAAAGTCTCACCACGTGAAAACGTTGAAGAAGAATAAATTTCAAGTGAAAGAGCCCCACGTTTTAGAAGTTTACATGATATTTACGAGGTGACGGAGAACAAAGATAATCTCACTATTTTCTTCTTTCTAGCGGATTGTGAATCCATGAACTTTGAAGAAGGTCGGGGATAAGATAATTGGAGAAGTGTGATGGATAATGAGATAAGTTCCATTAAGAAGAACGAAATGTGGGAGTTGACTTCACTTCTAAAAGGGCACAAGGAAATTGGAGTGAAGTGGGTATTCAAATCAAAGAAGAATGCAAAAGGAGAAGTGGAAAGATACTAAGAAATATTGAGGGGGAAAAGCTACAACAAAAGAGTCGGCATCGACTGTGAGGAGGTATTTGCTCCTGTTGCTCGACTTGAAACAACCAGGCTAATAATTTCATTGGCAGCCCAAAAAATGCAGGATACATAAGATGGATGTGAATTCCACCTTCCTCAAATGGAGTTCTAGAAGAAGTTTACATTTAGCAACCACAAGGATACGGAGTCAAGGGGGATGAAGATAGGATTCTGAAACTGAAAAAGGCCCTATACGGGTTGAAGCAAGCCCCAAGATCTTAGAATGCAAGAATTGATAAGTAATTCACATAGAGAAATTTCATCAAGTGTCCTTATGAGCATGCACTCTATATCAAAATCCAAAATGGTGAGACATTGATTGTATCCTTGTATGTGGATGACTTGATCTTCATTGGAAGTAGTCCACACATGTTTGAAGTCTTCAAGTAAAAGATGACAAAGTATTTTGAAATGACAGACATCGAGCTTACGTCTTATCTCAGCATTGACGTAAAGCAAGATGGAGAAGGTATCTTTATCTCCTAGGAAGGTTTGCTAACGTGGTGCTCAAAAAGTTTAAAATGGAGGATGCTAATATAGTTAGTACTCCCATGGAATGTGGAGCCAAGCTGACCGTACGCGGGGAAGGCGGAAAGGTTGATAATACACTTTATAAGAGTTTGGTAGGAAGTTTGAGATACTTGACATACACAAGACTGGCCATCTTGTATGCGGTTGGAGTTGTTAGTCACTGTATGAAGTGTCCCAAAAAAAATCATCTAAAGGTGGCAAAGAGAATTCTTCAGTATATTACAACTAATACAAGCTTTGGATTGCACTACACTATATCCAATGATTACAAGATTGTTGGATATAGTGATAGTGATTGGATGAGAGATAAGGATGACTGCAAAAGTACATCAAGTTTCGTGTTCTACATGGGGGGGATACAACTTTCACATGGATGTCAAAGAAGCTGCCGATTGCCACTCTTTCCTCATGTGAAGTGGAGTATGTAGCTGCTAATTTGTGTGTGCCACACAGTTTGGTTGTGAAACTTGTTGAAAGAGTTGAAGTAGCCACAAGAGAAGCCGACAAAAATCTTCGTGGACAACAAATCAGCAATAAACTTGAGCAAGAATCTAGTTTTCCATGATCGAAGTAAACACACTGACACGCGGTATCACTACATAAGAGAGTGCATCGCCTGAAGAGTGTACAAGTGGAACATGTGAATATGGGCGATCAATTAATAGATATTTTCACCAAACCTCTCAAGCACAAGGATTTCATCAGGATGAGAAGTTTTCTTGGAGTGGAAATATAGTTTAAGGGGGATTGTTGGAGATTAAACTCGATTATGAGTTTAGCCCAAATGACATTTTTAGTGGCCCAAAATCTAGAATAAGTCCAAAGAAGTGTTAATAAGTATGGAAGGTTCTAGAAAAAGTTCTAAATCTCTAGAATGTATAGATTAGGATGGAGTTGCAGAGAGTATTCTAGAGAACTAATTGTAGCATTAGATTAGAGTTGGAATGAAAAGATCCTAGCCATTGGTTAGGCAATGCCACTAGTATACATAAGGGTGATGTAGTAGAGTTTCAATCAAGGCAAAAATAATTAGAAACATTCTCCCTATACAAATAGTCTCTCCCTCCAAGTTTTCCAAACCCTTATTCTTCCATTTAAAGTTTCCTCACAAAAAAGTGGTATCAGATCTATTCCCTCCCAACAAGTAACGCCAGGGATAGTGTTGTTAATCCATTTCTTTCCCCTTGGGAAATATTTGAACTTGCTTTCTCAATTAAAAATAAGTTGCTTCAAGCAGTGGATAAACTGTCTAAGCATAGTTCATGCATAAATCTGAGAACAAAATTTTCTCCTATACTGCTCTAAGTCAAGGAATGACCCTAATATCCCCCAACAAAATATTGTTACCTGCAATTCGTATTCATGGCGGTTAGTGCAGAATTTACTCTTTCTTGGTTTGATTGCAAGTACAGAAGATGCATAAAAGGAAGATGATTATTTTTGCTGAATCAAAATTGCACTTCTTCACAATCAAGTCTCAACATTTTCTCCACAAATAAAACGCGCATACCATCAAGATGCACACTCTACTGGATTTTTGGAACTAGAAAACAATAGCTTGGTATTGAATTATTTGAGGTATAAGATGTTCGGCCAAAGAAACCAATTAACACAAGGGGTGGAGATTGGATTCTTTGGAAACACGTCTTGCACAGATTTTAGATTCTATCAGTTTAGGCACTCTTTTAGCTCATATTTTGAAGGCAGTTGTTTTGCCTTATTCACTTTTTTATCAAAGGTGTTCCCATTCTCATTAAAATTATGAGATTTTTATATTTGTGCTATGTTTAATCCGCACAACCCCTAACTAACAACTATTACTAATCTCGTAACACTTCCTAGAACACATTCTATGACTCACACACTGTGGGGTGAGCCTCCCACAAAGGAACCTATCATAAGGTTCTCGTGCCATATTGACAGTCTGCCACTCGATAGAAGCCTCAAATCTACATCTTCACCAGGTTGCAACAACTCTATAATCTTGAAGGGGTTGTGGCTGGATTTTCTCCAATCAGTGGTGGAAAGAGCCTATTGGGGGAGTTTTAAGGGCAGGTCCATTTGTATTAGAAGCAGACCGGTTGTGCTTCCCTCTATCTTTTTCATTGTTGTCCAAGTAGCTCCCCACCAGAATGCGACAACTCTGTAGTTCCAATATTGGGAACCTTATTGGAGGTTGTCACTGAATTTCTCCAATCAGTGACAGGGAGAAGCCCAAAACTCGCTGGAGTCGCGTGAGCACCAATGGTATACCTAGGAACAAGAAACATAAAAAAATAAATTAAATTAACCTAAAATTCTACTTTCAACCAGGAAATTCATGCTACAACGCAAATATTTTGTATCCCATATGTATCGCCTAAGGAGTATTGCCTTCCACCCGCCATAGATATGGTACTACAAGCCAATGAGACCTCCGTTATGCGCCAAAAACTCCTTTTGATTATTACAAACTACTACAGAAAGATTCATTTACCTATTTCTCAGTGATCCAGACCATGTACCATCCACAAGATGGCCTATTTTGACCGTAGCCCACAACCCATCACTACTACAGGGCCATTTCTTCATCACTCCATCGCAACCACTACTAAGCTGCTGTGGCTACAGCCAGTCAAAACGGATGTTTTTGGATGACAAAACTAATCGCAAAGTAGGGAAGGGTTTTATGGATAAGATGGAAAATAGAATACACCGGATGTGCTTTAGACCTGAATTTTTGGTAGGGCCGAGGTGGAAGAGCCAATCGTTGCCTTTGCCGCCGTTGATCATTGATTTTCTGTGGACTATGCCTGAGACTCCATTAATCGTATCGGAAATAGTGATGACCATCCCGAATTTACTTGCGTTCACTAGGGACGTTATTAGCCGCTGGTACGTCGTCGCCGAAACTCCGCTTGTCGTTGCTCCATTAGACTCGTCAGAACAAATACTCATCGAAAATCCATTTATCACACAAGCGACCAGATCTGGTTTCCATCTTCCTTTCCGGGACGTTGTTGGCCATGTTGGAGCACCACTGGCCTTGCTGGAATGTCGTTGGTTGCGCGGACGACCTCATATGGTCGCCATCTTCTTCACCAAAAGTCGTTGGCCTGGATAGAAATTTGCTCTTCTGCCGGAGTCAACTGGTCAGAAATTTGGTTTTACCTAAATTCGTTTAATTGCAACAACTATGTTCCAACATTAATTATCTAACCAAGTATGTAAGAGTAATAGCAGAGACACAAAAAAATATCATTTTTTAAAGTCATTAAAATAGCATAAAATTGTCTGTGAACAAAAAAACTCATCTTTTTTTACATTCAAAATTTTCCCAAAAATGGAAGTAAGACAATAATATAGGGACACCAAATTAGGCAGGTAGGACACAAATTGGGGGACAGAGGGAGTACATCTGCAGGGCTTAACCCAATTGAGAATAAATCCACTAATCAGAAAAATAACATACAATGTACACCATACAACTATACTTATCTTTTGTAATTAAAAACTGTGGATTTTGCAAGCTACCCTTACTACTGATCCACCTTGATCAGACTCCCTCTGACATCGATACTCATCAATGCTGGATCTCCTCCTCCTGAAGAATTAAGACATCCAATTTTAAACTTAGATCAAAAAAAATTTCATCATGTTGGAACACACGTGAAAGCTCTCGGTTACTATCAATGTATAAAATTTGAATGCAGATTTTCTTCTGTTTAATCCATAAGTAGCTCAGCCAGAATGTCCATCTATATAAAGCCTTTGCACATAACAGATTTCTTGTGCGAATGTAATTCTTTCTCCATAAAATATTCTGATATCAATCAAATCCCTTAAATATAGAAATTATCAAATCTAATCCCTTAAATTAAGGAATTAAAATATTCCATCGATATATTCTGCAATCTAATAAAATTGGATGGAATATATGCTACTCAGATTCCATAATAAAATTTTCTCATCTCGTAAGTCATACCTTAATTGATGTTATAAAACAATATTACATATTTGCATAATTTTCACAAATTGCCAATTAACAAATTTGGACTTTACAATATCCCCCATTAGCATTTTGTGGACCCATCAACCCTTTTGAATTTTCAAAACGTCAACTATGCAAATAGATCAATCAAATTAATATGGATGTCGACTCAGAAACATAACTCCCCCTGAAACTCACATCACAACAAAATCCTCAACACCCATATTGGAACATCAAACCGACAGTCATAACACAACAAAATTTCAAAAATTATTTTAACCCATGTTGGAACATCAGTCCAACTAACGGTCGGAAATCCGAGAATAAGACCACAAAATGAGAATTCCAATTTCCCATGTAGAATGTCAAATAAGAGTTAACCGTCGATTAGTTAAAGTCGAACATTTTTATTTGTATTTATATATACTAAGTCAATAAGTGGTTGAACGTTAATTATTTAATGTCAAACATTTTTATTCGTATTTATATATATTATGTCAATAAATGTTGATCGTTGATTAATTTAATTCAACTTAGTTATTAGTTAACGTCAACAAACAACCGCATCATAATAATCTGAAATTTACTCCTCTATAAGCATGGCGCGAGTCTAAATAAAAAAAGACTGTTGCAATCGAGAGATCAATTTGGTTGTAGCGTAGGTTACACTTTCACAACATCCAAGAGAGTATGAATATTGTCTAATATCACCCCAAAAATAACCAACAGATATTTCATTACAAAAATTATTCAACATCTTAATTGGAAATATCCAACTTGATTGCTACTAGCATGCATCTGTATATATATATATCTTCCATAATGAAGAGAGTACAAGATCAATTTTTTCCATATCTAGACACAAATATAAAAAATCAATCAAATTTTGCAATCAAGAAATTAGTGCTGTTGGTGGTGCATTTCCTTCAGGCAAGCGGAGGAGAAGGAGGCGGTGAACCACTTGCTCGCGTGCTCAGGCCCGAAGGAGGAACGATTGTGTTCTTAGGTTTGCTATAATAAAACACACTTTCATCAGAATTACTGCCGGAAACAGAGGAAAAAGGAGGAGGCGGTGGATCACTTGTTCGGGGGCTCGGACCCGAAGGAGGAACTATTGTGCTCTTAGGTTTGCTGTAATAAAACACGCTTTCATCGGAATTACTGCCGGAAACAGAGGCAAAAGGAGGAGGCGGTGGATCGCTTGTTCGTGTGCTCGGACCCGAAGGAGGCACGATTGTATTCTTAGGTTTGCTGTAATAAAAGACACTTTTCGTCGGATTGACTAGGGTTTTTGCTTGAAAGAATGGCATAAGGAGGAGGCGGTGGATTGCTTCTATGCGGGTCACTAGGACCGGAGCGGTAAGAACGGAGAAATGGAGCTTCGTCCAATAATCTGCCGCATTGGACTTCATGGCCTGCAAAGAACAATATTAACACGGTTGCGATCATGCCTTTGGGCGCCATTTTCAGTACACTGCAGATTGATTTGACGGTGAAGAAAAGAGGGTGCATATGTGTTCTTTATATAGATGATCAGCTGATGAAAATGCCTGATTTCCGAGCACTTAATATAACTTATTCCTTTTCTAGGTTGTATTGCAAATTTAAAACGTGTCTGGTTACCGTAATTACCTTATTTGGACGATGGTTTGAGAATATGTTCTTCCCTGTCTAAGTTAAAGATACGCGGAATCTTTTTTACCATCTTCTATCAAAATACTCCCTCCGTCGCAGGTTAAATTGCACGGAATCTTTTTCAATCTCATCAAGAAACTTGTTTAACAGTTAATATATTTAACTACTTATAATAACGGAAAACAAAAAGTTACTTTTGAGAAACTACTTGTTATGACGAATCCAACAATATCACATACGATAGTATTATTGCTTATATGCAGTCAAAGTTGGACAGTGAATAGTGATATAAAGTCAAGTGTGCAGTTTAACCTGATACGGAGGGAGTGTTTGATTTTTACTTTTCAAAAAAAATGAATTTTAAGATTTTTAATTATTTATAAGCCAGTGCCAAAAAAATTATCAATCCAACTTCAGTTATTAGCAACTAGGGCCTGTTTAAATTATTGATTGAGATTTGATTTTTAGTTGATTGTAAAACAAAGGGTTTTACTCTCTCTGTTTCATTGGATGTGACACATTTTTTTTTGTGAATTTGACACACTTTCCTGTTTTGGTAAGATTCATTTATTTTTCATCCACTCATTCTACTTTTTTTTTCTAAATTCAATTTCATCCACTCATTCTATTCATCTAAATTCAAGCATTTAAGTCTAGTGTGCCACATCCAATAAAATAGAGGTATTATGTGCGTTGCTGGGAATATATTATATGATGTAGTGTTTAGCTATATGTTGTGAAAACTGGTAATATTTTCTTTCACTACCCAAAAAAAGTGTTTCTTGAACGAATTTCAATGACTACCAAATAAATTTTTTGCTTACTAATAATTAGACCTATTTTACAGTTTATCTATAATTTAATTCAGTTTAATTTATTTCAATCCACAGATAAAATTTGATAAAATTTACCTAGATTCAATTAATTATATTATTATCTTTTAATACATTTATTTCATGTTGATAACTATTGACTTTTTATAAGGCCTTAGAGCATCTCCAACCCAATGGTCAAGTTGGAAAAAGTTAGTATTCATGTCAGATTGATAGATTCTCGAGTTAAGTTCCATCTCCAATGCGAGGGTCAATTAAGGGGGGTCAAATTGATGTGGACGACAAGTGTAATGAGAGCTTCAATTAGACCTTTCGTAAACAGATTGTGAAAGCGAAACCTTCACTTTACCAACTCATTTAATGCTAGTATTTTTTTAATAAAAAAATAGTCTATTCACATAACGTTTCAAATTTTATAATTCAATACACGAATATATACCAATTTAATATATTGAGAGACGTAAAATCAATAATATTAATAAACATATGACTATTTGAAAATTTGAATTCTAAGAATAGAAAATATTTTTAGAATATTTAAAACTGAGAAATAATTTTGAATTTAAAATTATATCAATATAATTCTAATTTATATAATGTCAAATTCTAAAATTATATTTTTAAAAATTGTGTTTTTTAACATAAGAAAATAGAAAACAATGCTTCTTGTTTGGTATTTAAATGTAAAGACTCACTTTTAAATAACAATTTTGGAGCACATTATTCTTAAAAATTATGTAATTATAAAATTTAGAGTAAAATAAGTATTAAAATTGATATGCTCAATTGCTCTAATAAAATATATCAATAAATTAATACGATCACTATTTTAAAAATATGAATGTGTTTTAGACTTTGTTTATAGGTACACGTCAAATTAAAGTTATCATCGTGGCAGCACCATTGAAGATGAAAATCCAAAAGACATCATCAATTCATTTTAATTGCATACATCACACTGAAATTTCAATTAAAATTTGACACGTGACATCTAAAAATAAGGGAGATCCAGAGCATTAGAGATATTGTAATTGATTATACATAAATTCGGCATCATGTTTTGATCACTATTGACTGTTTAGTGAGGTCATAGAAAGATGTTAGACACTAAATTTGTTAATAATGACTATATTTGACAGAGCTTTGTTTATAAGCAAAATACTTTTTAATGTTTGATAAAATGTTAAAAAATAACTTATTTTGAAATCATAAACTATTTTTGAAGAAAAAATATCTTTCAAAATAAATCAAATTTACTTATAAACACAACTTTATCAAACAGAGCATCACTAAACTTTTGGCATGAAACATTCCCACCACATTCTTTATGGCATAAAAATATATAATGAAACCTGACAATAATTATTTTCCCTTTCCCATTAAATATTTGAGTTATTGAGAACATCACTCATATAGATCTTTTAAAAATCTAGCAACACGTCAATGTACAAAGGTTGCTAGCAGAAGAGATGAGCAGCATAAGGTCACAATGGCCTTTCTCTAAATGGGGGATCGACATTGTCGTACCATTCCTAGAGGCAGCGGAGAGGAAAAAAATTCTTGGTAGTGGCTATTGACTACTTCATCAAGTGGGTAGCAGCCGAGGCTGTAGCGACCATACAATACAAGAAAACACACATATTACTCTGCCCACTTTACCTCGGTTTTTTGCCTTAGGACAAATACCTTTTACCTCGGTTCCTTTTTTTTCAAAGTAAAAAATACTATTTACTTCAGTTATAAAAAAAACCTAAGTATTACCTCGGTTGTATGGTAGTTGAGGTAAATTTTATTTTAATTCAAAGTAAATAGTATAACCGAGACAGGTGAGACGTCGGTAACATGTGTCTTCCCAAGAAGAACTAGTCATTCATGAGATTGGCGACTTCGCATGACTATTCAGTTTAACTGAATGTCTCACGACTCTAAGAAGCGACGTCGCTTCTCTCAGGATTTGTTAAGTATATGTTGGTTCTCTTACCAAAGTCAAACATAATTCCCATAATCTTCTTCCACATTCAAGGTATCTATACAAAATCCAATTCCTCATTGTTGATGGTGGGAAATAGGAATGTGGGTTGTGATTTAACTCTCCACTCATGTAGCAAGTAAGTATTTCATTCCTAAATTTGTATTTTCATTTTAAAATTTGGGTTATAGATTAGTTCAATTGATATGGGTGGATGCGTTTAAGTATGGGTTGATTGAATGGAGGTATAGCATAGTTACATATAGTGGATGTTACGGGAGCATGATAATGAAGGTTTTCATTAAAACACACACACATACGCATATTTGTTACTCTAATCAATATGCATATCTTATAAATCCATTTATTGAATGAATGTAAGTGTATGTACTTGTTCCTAAGATATGATACTAAACAATGTTTACTTATATTGTTGTAATATTTAGGAATGTCCATAAATAAAACCTATTGTTTTGACAAAAATTTAACAAGTAAGGAATATCAATCTTTTGTAACTAAGTTCATTAAATATGCATTCACGAATGCCGCAAAGGAGAATTTTTCATATGTGTATTTTCCCTGCAAGAAGTGTCGGAACACCGATATTCATGAAGATGCTATTGGTTTGAAGGATGACTTGTTTATATATGATTTTGATCCATCATAAAAAAAGTTCATTTTGGCATTGGAAGAACATGGATGATCATACTAGAAATGAAGTAGATCATCCCGAGAAGGATGATAGGATGGATGAGTTGGTCGAGGAGATTGTCAAGAACTGCAGTGGCAATCCTAACAGACTTTCAGACTTGTGCGGACATAATGAAACACTTTTATACAATGGATGCCCTGAAGGAATGACAGCATTGAAGGCTACGCTGCAGTTGATGAATATGAAAGCTAAGTATTCCTATGGTGATGTTGGTTTCTCCGCTTTGTTGAAAGTTTTGAAAGAAATGCTTTTGGTTCGCAATAAAATACCACAAATGGTACATGAAGCGAAGAAGTTACTATGTCCGATGGGCATGAATTATGAAAATATCCATGCCTGTCGGAACAATTGTATCATGTATATGGGCAATCACTTGAATGCGGAGGTATTCCCGAAATGCAATGTTCCTAGGTTCAAATTGAAGGAGGTGTAGGTTGATAGAGAAATTGGTAATCGGCAGACGAAGAAGGTTCCTATCAAGGTTGTATGGTATCTGCATATCATTTCTCAGTTGAGACTTTTGTTTGACAATCCTGAGGATGAATTTTTTTTAGTTACATGCAGACTGGACAATTGTTGATCCCAAAGTCATTAGTCATCCGACATATGGTGATTAATGGAAGAAGATAGATGCGACATTTCCTATCTTTAGGAAAGAGCTTGAGGCTTGGTTTGTGCATGGATGGAATAAACTTGTTTGGTAATATGAGTAGTAATCATAGTTTTTGGGTGGTGATGGTAGTGATTTGCAACTTGCCCCCATGGTTATGCATGAAAATAGAAGTACATTATGCTGTCTCTAATGATCTCCGATCCTAAGCAATCAGAACGATATCGATGTGTTCCTATCCCCCTTGGTGGATGACCTTAAGAAGCTGTAGATCTAGGCATGAGCATGTATGATGGTTTTTGAAAGGAGTCGTTTGATTTTAAAGCCTTGTTCTGTTAATGAATTTCCTGCATATGGAAAATTTTCTGGGTATTCAGTTGAGGGTCACAAGGCCTGCCCCCATTTGTTTGGAAGGAATGAAATATTTTCAGTTGAGGAATGGTGTATCTTAGGCACCGGAGATGGCTTCCAACAACTCATCGGTGGAGGAATCGACGTGCTGAATTCAATGGTAAGGTTGAGTTGGCACCCCATACTCCCGTATTAATAAGTACGTTAATCTAGAACATGTTGTGTAGTTAGAAAAATGACTTTGGCAACAATAAGAGGAAACCGAAGGTTGCCGGTAGTTGGAAAAACGTTCCATTTTTTAAAACTATTGTATCGGGAGACCCTTGACATGGGACACTATTTGAACATGATGCATATTGAAAAGAATGTATTTGATAGTTTGGTTGGTACTTTGATGAATATCTCGGGTAAGACAAAGGATGAAGCGAAGTCAAAGAAATGTATGGTTGAAATGGTAATTAGACCAGAATTGACTCCCAAGGATTGGGGATCAAAGACATATTTGCCCGCTGCTTGTTACATGCTTTCAAAAGCTGAGAAATAGTTGATATGTTCCATCCTCAATGATATGGTTGTTCCGACGAGCTACTCTTCTAAGGTTAGCAATCTAGCATCTGATGAGGGATTGAGATTGGGAAATATGAAATCGCATGATTCATATTATTGGATTCAATAATTTCTCCCTGTTTCGATCAAACCCATCTTGCCAACTCATGTTAGAAAGTGTATTACCTGGTTATGCCTCTTCTTCAAGGAAATATATTTTAAGGATATTAGGCATAGGAAACTGGAGGAATTGCAGGAGGAAATAGAAATCGTATTGTGCGAGTTCGAGATGTATTTCCCTCCCTCATTACTTGACATCATGGTGCACTTGTTAGTTCACGTTGTTCAGGAGATATTGATAAGTGGTCCTGTTTATCTTAGATGTATGTATCCGTTCGAGAGATATATGAATATATTCGAGGGTTATTTGAAAAATCAATATCACACAGATGCTAGTATTGTGCAGAGGTATGTGACTGAGGAGACGGTAGAATATTGTATGGAATTCATGAAAAATCAAGAGTCGGTTGGCATACCAAAACCGCCCCATGGTGACAGAGTAGGTGGCAGAGGTTTGTGGAAATGAACAACCAAGTTATTAACCCCCAACGAGTTGATGAAAACACACCTATATATTTTGCGGAACTTAGATGTGGTTTGCCCATACATGGATATGCATATGTCCACTATCAAAGAGTGTCACCCAGATTGGTCAGAGAAGCAAGTACTTTCTTAACACAATCACACCTTCATTGATTGGTTATGCCATATAGTAGTCGGAGATAGACATGGTGACACCTTGAATTGGTTACCCTTCATGCTTTCTGTAACTATGATTTCTTTCATAGGCTATGACATGAATGGGTTTCCCTTCTTAACCCTTGAATGGGACACACACACCACTACACAACATAGTGGCCTTAGCATTGTTGCGGAAGCTTTACATGTAAGTAGCGTGAAGGATAAAAATCCCGTGTATGGGGACATGTGTTACAATGGCGTGATTGAGGAAATATGGGAAATCGTCTACACAAGTTTCAAGGTACCACTTTTCAAATGCAAGTGGGTTGATAACAATACCGATGTATCAGTGGATGACCTAGGCTTTACAGTCGTCGATTTGACCAGGACTCGTTCAACTGGCGATCCTTACATCCTTGCTTCCTAGGCTATACAAGTGTTTAATGTTGTCGATCCTTGTAATTCTAGCAAGTCAGTGGTCATTCATGGTAAAAATTAATTTGTGGGAGATTGTTGTCCATCTTCACTGCCCAACATTATTCTACACACTCCACCCAACATGAGTACTATTGGTTAGGATGAGGTATTTGGGGTGGATCTATCTTTGAGGAAAAACCACGAAGAAGGTATGTGGATTGATAGGCACCCCAAATCAAAGAAGTGGAAGAAGAAGACATAGTTTGGGTCTAAATATCATTTTAAATAACCTTATTGAATGTTTATGGAACTGTCCTTGTTTTAAAATAATTGGTTAATCCAATGTCTATCCTTAATATTCCAAAAAAATGAAGCATTGATTATGTTGGGAAACTTAATAATCGACATCGGAAACACTTCGGTGGATAAATCGATTCAGATGACATGCCATATGCGACTTCGCAGATGTCAGACCTTGGTTTGAAAATTGAATAAAATGTTAATGAAACATAGATATCGACGTCGCGCTAGTAGTTGGTGACTAATTTGGTCTTAAAGAATTGGCCACAGTGATGTCGAAGCTGTCCATCGGTCAAAGTCAGTGCCTAAATTAGCTTAAATCAATTAATTCATGTGATACTAGCATGTCAGTAACCCCTTCGTATAACCGATCTTAGGATGTGCAACTATAGTGCGTCGTCGCATATGTTTAGTTTTCCTTCATAATCATCACTTCTAAACCTATTTATCAGAACATGGAATAATCCATCTAAGGGTCTCATTCCAAGTTCACAACAGCCAAACACCTATTTTCTATTTGGCTAAAACTATTAACATGAATACTAACATAGAATCCATATCACAAACACTAACATAGAATCAATATCACATCATGAAATTTCACAAAAGGGACCAAATTCATAGTGCACTCGGAATACAAATACTAATTAACACATAATCATCAATTCAATACAAGGCCATCAATTGGGTGGTGACATGTGAGGATTGAGGTCGTCTTCTTTCGATGAATTGCCATAGTTGGATGTTTGTTTTACATGCTTCCTCATATCTTCCAACTCAGTCCTGGTCTCATCATCGCTGGAGTTTGTTTCATCTTCACTGTCGGGTAGCCACTCATTCTTATCCCCTGGTATTGTTGCCTCATGCATCAGGACCTCCTTCTCTTTCTCTGAGCCCTCTTTCTCATCGGGGTGTTCTTCATGATTAGGTTCAGCTATCACGGGGTCCACAAGAGGTACGTTGATAGCACTGGCAAACATTTCTTTCAGGTCCACCAACTCCGTCATCACCTAGCACACATGGCGTTCTGTGCGATGCATCAGCGACTTTGTTTCTGTAAAATCCCTCATAATTATGGCCCATGTGCTGTGCTTCAATACTTCATGTGAAAAATTAAAGGATCGTTAATGTCATATGAAGGTTAAAATTTAAAATAATAAACAACTGGAATGAGATGGAAATAAATGGAATTTTATACTCGATCGTGGGACAGGAGTGACAGCTTGAGGATACGTTGTTGCGGGTGCCGATGGAGTACCGTTGGGACCGGGCTGGGTAGACACTTCAAGATTACCCTTGGGGACGTTGCGATCAATCCACGTCCCCAACTCCCAGTGCCAGTTCTTCTTGTCGAAGTAGTTTCGATCATAGTAACTCAGCTTGATCTTGACAGATGATTTGACCTTCACACTTTGCTTTTCCAAGAGAGCAGTGATGACGTTGCCATAGGGCAGGGTTTGACTCTTTGCAGCGAGGGCCACCGAGTGCATATCGTTGATGATGGTGTAACCGAGGTCGACTACCTTCATCTCTGCTATGTGGTAGTACAAAATGGTATCGTTGATAGTAAATTTGGAAGATTATCCAGCCGGTACAAGAATTTGTTCAATGATGTTGTACTCTATCCTCTCCTCAAGTTCCAGTACATCAATCTTGATGGACCTCGGTGTGATAAACCCGTTGCCCACATTAATCTTGAATTACTTCTAGACCATACGGTTGGGTCAAGGGCCCTTCCAGATCATCCTTGGTAGCTCTAGGAGGCCATGAGTCCCAAAAGTATACTTCCATCGGTAAAACCTCCAGCTAATCATCTCTTCCAATGGTGCAACCAATCTCCTCGTTGACCACCTTCGATGTCAGCACCATGGTCATCCCGTTCACTCTTGTTTTGTAGTTAATGTTGGTTAGACGCTCAAAATTGGCGTGGAAATCCTTGGCCCTTTCCACTATTTTCTTCAATGGAGACATATATTGAACAATAAAATACGTGAAGGTTAGCCAGACAGACCATTCAGTGACTAGAATTTAATTTTTGATTGAGATCGCATACACTACACAGAACTGTTGATGAGATGGATATGTCAGCTGCAAAGTCGCATATTCATAGGAATGAATCTGTGACATCCCACGTCATATGTATGTAGTCAAATATGTATGCGAGGTGTACCCGAATGGTCAAAACGCCATTGAAAGAAAACTAAACAAGCACAAGGTTTAAACACAACTACTTTAACATCAATCACAACATGTTTTAGGCACACAAAAAAACCATACATTTCCCCTAAGCCTAAGATGACAAATGCAAAACCTAAAAAAAATGAGACCCCATAAACTAAACAATAGCAAAGAACTAAATCAAACACCGCATTCATTCGTGTTGGAGTGTTAGAAACATAATAGGGTGTAAATAAGTTAATGACAACAAACAAACATTTGTTACCATGGTTAGGTTTTTCGAGGGGTACCCTTCGAACTCAATGAAACTGATATTTGTTGAATAGGAATGGGGTAGATTATATGTAAGGGTGTGCGGTTTCTTGATAGATTTGATGGTTTTTGAACCATTTTCCCCAGAAATGGTAGTTTAGGTGCAACGTCGAGGTATGATAATGTGATGTGGTCGATCTGGGCAGTTTATATACTATTCCAAGAACGATGTCGTTTTAACCAACCTTGCGGTGTCGTAGCTTATTTCATAAAGGACAATAATGTGAATGAAATACGGGCGATGTCACTGTTCATACATACCGGGGAAGAGGATTACTATGGGCCCCAGTCAATTTTTGGCAGGATAGTACCAAGGGAATCTAAATCATCAATCTGTGATGTTGGTCACTAATTCGATAAGACCATAGAATGGCCAACATATTTTCGAGATCACCCGTAAGTGGACCTCAGCCAATTAGTACAACTGGCCAGTTGCTAAAAAATGGGCTTGGACATTAGTGGGTGTAGATTACATCATCCGATTTCGCACATGTGTCAACCTGACCGACATGTATCCGGCTTGTATGCGGCGTCGTACATGTGAATAGGGCTGTCAGCCCAAAATGATTATATCTGAGCATAAATGCAAGGCCCAAGTTATATAGTATGGAAAAAGTATTCCGGAGTACAATTAATTATAATAGTTTCAGAAACACAAGAATATTAAATATGACTATGGTCGGGCTTTCTAATTCTCCCTAATCGAACATATGTTGGTCAAACACGTACTTGTGTAATATACTTGACTAATTATGGGATGAAAATTATTGCCCTTCTTATACAAGTTGATACGATGTTAAAAATGTCATTTATTATATTTTTTTCTTACTTTAGTATTTTTAGTAGCTTAACACTATACTCTTTTTCCCACTGGATTTTTTAATGAGGTAGTGTGCTCATATTTAGAATTAATTTTGAAATATTGTTAATTATGGGTTTTGATTTGATTATAATTATATTTGGTAGGATTAGATAAGGTAGATTCATTCAAGAATTCATCCAATATTTGGATTAATTTACTTGGATGAATATGGTCATCATTTATATTTAAATTAGGTAGTTTAGTTAGATATGGTATTAGCTTTTTAAAGCTGCCATAAGTCATTCCAATTTCTATTTGTACTACCCAAATTATACCATATAAATAGGGGAGACCATCCACGATTTTAAACACCTTTTATCAATCATATATTCAGAAATTTTGAGTTATACTCATTGCTTGCGAGCATCTTCATTGTTGCTTAATCCTGCGGGTTAATTAAGTATCAATAACCTTGTGAACTAATCATGTGGGCTATTTAGCGAGCAAGTCAAAATTAAGAATACCCCGAGGGCTAGATTCTTGAATTTTGTGCATCCACATTAGGGTTTAGGCGAGATCGCTCTTGTTGATCTAAAATCCCGCAATCTAGAGTCTTCACAAAGAGATTCATATCACAAGTAGAGATATTATCCTGACTTACGATAGGGCAGGGCTTGAAAATTGACTCTGGTTATAGGGTTGACTAATCGTCCTCCTATAATGAAAATATGAAGTAATTGCTTGAAATTGATACAATAAGCCATCGAATGACATCGGCTGTGAATAGGCACAACCAATCTTGACCTTCGAACAGGTAATAGTAAAACCCTCACACGTGTAATGAGGTTGGTAGTTCGTGGGGTTTATAGTAAAATACTTCATGATCAATGACCCTACTACATGTAGGACTCGTATGAGATTGGCTATCTGTCTTGTCTTGAACAAGATTAGCATCAGAGCGGGATATTGTGAAACCCTAAATCATTGTTTACTTGAAAGAGCCAATTTTGTTAGGCCTAGAAGAACATCGACTACTCTACTGGCTTGCAATAACCTTAGCAGTGGAACCTACTAGTGTCTAACCTACACTAGTCAAATATGGATGACTATTACTGCATTCAAACAAGAAACCTTATTTTGCTGAAAGACCTAATTTAGTGATGCCTAGAACAAGAATGGCCAATGCATTCACAAATATTCAGCAAGCTTAATCGTTGAACGAGTTATTGTCAAACCCACATTCATCTTGACAACTCACTTATTCAGATTTACTCTTCGTGGTTGTGTAAAGAAAGGAATTTATAATTGCTACATCATCATGGGTTTTGGCCTCGAATTACATCGGTAAGGAATGTACATGACTTTAACAATCATAACCGTCTAAAAGGTAATGTTCAAATCCTGACATGCATATTAGTGTTGTAAAATAGTTGGTTGAAAATGGAAGCACTATGTAACTAATTAAATTTGATGTTTTTCGTCCTCGTCGCGGATTTAAAAAATGAATAAAAACCTACAACATGAAATCACATGGTGCTTCTTTCTTAGCGAGTGCAAGTTGAATAGTTGGCAATGTCGGTTATTCAAAGGGAATGGGCCATTAGGTCCACAGACAGGCCCCTAACATGCCAATGAACATTTGGCATCACCAAAATTGCGAGGTTTATCTCATATCCCAAGGTTAGATCAACAAATCTGTGACATCTTACATTAATATGAAACGAGCCTATTGGGCTGATTTTGACCCAAAGGTAGACCTAAATTACATGAGACTGACATTTCGCATTACACGTGCAACATTGCAGTACTGGCGGGAGAATAGCTTTATGCGTTATACTTGGTAAAAAAACCAAGATTTTTTTAAAACACATTTATTGCCCGGAATAGCTCCCTCCACTTTTAAGGTCCCCAAATTTCTTCATCAACATTTACTTTCCCCTCTAACAACTCAACAAACAAACACAACCAAATCCACCCCCAACAAATCACAAATGGAGAAACTTAGAGAAAAGCAAGAGGCCATAATGGGAGGGGATTCCATGAGTAGAAATAGTGGTAAGTTTCCATCTTTTCAACTTGATGATCCTAATGTCAATGTGGCTACATCCCTTGGGATGTATTATTGAATGAGTGTTTATTATTACTATGTGCCTTACTTTTTATTTACTTTCTTGTACATTGTGGACCATATATACATATAGGGTGCTATGGTTTCATTAAAGATGTAATTTTTCTATGTGTATATGGTGTACAACATGAGACAACTTCTTCATGTAGGTGATTTCATATTGAGATAACATTAAATGATTCAATTCCAGAATTTTCTTGTGGTGAAGATCAAACCCATGAAAACCTAAGTGTTTATTTATTTTCCATTAGAAAGGTTGGAATGTAATTTTTAAGGTTTTCTTGTTAACCCCAAAAAATGGAAGCCGTTTAGGTGTTCTTGTTAACCCCAATAAAAGGAAACGACCCGAAGAAGGGGGATTTGAATGCCTCAAAAAGACATAGGCATGGTTGAGGTAGGGAAATTTTCAAGAAATTGATTGACATGTTGAAGAAAGGCAAGAAATGTCCTATGAAGTTCGATCACATCAGGAATGCCATAGGCGAGGAAAGACATTGGTGGTCTAGTTACATAGGTTTGATTGCTATCTTCTTGTACGAGTCGTGGCCTCGTATTGACGATGCTTACAAGGCCAAACTATGAATGGCCATACAATATACCTTCAATATTTAATGTGATGATATGGAAAGATTGAATAAGAAGACCAAACGACGCTTTAGTGAAAGATGGAGAGATTTGAAAACTAAATTAGCAAGGGATTATGAGTTCGAAAAGAGGAATAATTGCAACCAAAGAATTAAAAATCCCTTCATAATTGAATCTAGTTTGAAGGGTTTCGTTGCAAGAAAACTAGTGGATGAACAATTGGTAAGGAATTTACATTAGCATGCTCAAAATTATAAACACAATGGGCACATGTTTGAAATTATATGCATGTATTTTACTATGGGATAAACATGCTTATAGATAAGTATAGTTTCATTGGTATCATCGAATGTGTATGTTATGTATGATTGTTAGTGATTTTATAATTGTAAAGGTCCATCTTTGCCATAAAAATTAGTAACATTAGGTGAACATGTGGTGATGCAGTGTAGTAATTGGCCTGTATATCGGTGTCGTCGATTAATGTGCGACGTCAGAGATAAAATATGTTCAAGCATTGATTTTTTCCGACAATGTCTGCAGCTTCTCATATTGACCATTCGACCAGTACGACATCATTATCGACTAAATTGTGATGTCGGTCAAATACAGGGGAATTGTCTTTCAAAGTCAATTCACATTGTTGATTTTTATTCCGAACCCTTTGGTCTAATAATTTTACTGGGTCTAAGGGCTAGAAAAAGTGAGTTTTCTTGAGGAAACAAGATGCGTCATACAATGAGTCGTGGAGTTTTTGCACTAGTTACAAGAATAATCATGAACGAAATGTTTGAGGCAAGAGTCTATGACAAATTGGAGCTTGGAAAGATAGAAAAGGAAGCTAGGGATGCTACAGAATATCCCACGCCCAATGAGGTTCCCCGATTTGTAATATGGCTAAAGGGATACAAAGGGCGTGGGAAGAAGGATGGTAAGTTCCACACCAAAGATGCGGAGTTGGTTGCCAAACAAATCGTAACTTTTGCATTTGGTTTAGTTCATATAATATGAATGCATGTTCAAGACAAAAATCGTGCAAATGAGATTGATTATTGATAATTTTATAGGAGGACTTAAAACAAGAAAATGAGTCAGGAAAGTTCATAGAGGATGGAAAGAAGGACATACTGGGGGTTGCACTAAACAACAAAGAACATCCGGGTCGAGTACGGGGTGTTGGCATGCTCGCTACACATAGGAACATCTTTGTCAAACCTCAACCACCGAAGGTTGATATTGCGTCAAGTAGTCAAAAAAGAGATATTGATGCTTTGGAATCCACATTAAGCCAACTAGTGGCTTATGTCTATCAACAATCGAATGGGACGAAAATGCTACTTGACTTGGAGAGAATCATTGCAAGTTCTAAAACAACACCATCAACTCTCCCTCGTGGTGCTTTTCCGACAACCTCAACACATGACTACTCGGAGTGTGTAGTGGGCTCGTACCCGCGTCTCCAACTTCGACAACACTCATTGCCTTCGATCTACTAAGAAAAAAATTAGTTGACACCACCCATTGCAGCATGAAAGTATGAGTAAATATATTACACTATTCATATTGCAACATATTTCATTAAATTAGCAAGTCTTCTTGTGTAGGATAACTACTTATGCATACTACTTGCCAAACGTGTTGATAGAGAGAGCCACAACATGGCGGAATGTAAAGTGTACACATATGTACGAGTGCATCATCATAAGCCCGTCGTGAATGATAACGTGGTGGTCAATGCCACAAAAGCCCGTGTAGATGGTGTGGTTCTTCCATTTCTAGAAATCGAGGCAAGAATGGTGGACGAGGTGTTGGGAATGTTTGTGGAATGACCCCTTCGTTTGGTGGATATTTTGGAGAACGACCTACAAAGAAGGTATAACATGATAATTGACATACTATTGCTAGTGAGTTGAGACAAATGTTTCGTACATAAATTTTAAGGTTGTTTTAATGTAGTTCGAGACAAGGATTAGTAGGCCAAAAAATTTACCCAATCCATGTGGGGATCCTAAACAGATAAAGACTCGTGTTTTTAGAATGAAGCCACCACCATACAATCCCTTGAAGGATGGTTCCCTGAAGAACATCCACACAATTGTGACGACACACCCTCCCTCATGTTTGTACAAAATTCCCGTGGAAGAAGTGAGTATTTTTGGGTACAGGGTAAATCCTATTATTCGGAAGGAGGATTTGGCAAACTTGTTAAATTTTAATAATGTGGTACCTCCCATGATGCAACTACATTTCTTGTAAGTATTAATGCATAAACCTAACTTGAATCATCGATATTAATAATGCGTGTAGCTCTTGCATGTTTATAGGCTCTAACCATGTACAAGACAAACCATGTTTATAAGCTCTTGCATGTACAATCTTTTTCCAAATTCAAAGGTTGGATATGGGTTCTTTTCCCATTAAAGATCCAACATGACCATGTTGCAATGGAAGAACGTTTGGCCTATTTGAGCTCATGGTTGATGCAAAAGAAAGACTACATATACCTCGCACCTTATTACGAGTGGTGAGTTATCTCCACTTACAGCATAAGTCTTTTTAGATGATTGTATTGATTTAATGATGATCCAATATGGGATTGTATTGATTTAATGATGATTTCATTTTTTTGCAAACATTAGATAGTGGCCATCATCGTTCTTATATCAAACACGGTGTTCTGGTACGATCCATTACATCAAACGCCCAGATGGACTATTTTATTCGCAATTACTAAGGTGATGACAGATCACATGATTACCAAGAACAAAGGATTCATGTGAAAATCCCTCAAGGTTACAATTAACTTCAAAATTGTATTATGAAATAAGTATTTACTATAAGGTACTTAACTATGTGTTTGTGAACAATTTGTCTATTCGAATAGCATAAAAAACAAGTGGGCGTGTGGGAAAGCGGTTACTTTTGCACGCACTTTATCAATTTGATCTACAAATGGTATTTATTGTTCTCACCTAATGAATCTAATCAATAATATCCCGACTATGCACAACCTATTTATCAATTATGAGGTTACTCGTTGTTGTAGTATTTTTCATAGGATAAAGCGCCATACCCCATCAAGATTTTGGAGGATGTATGTGAAGGTTGGGTGCTCTTTATGATGGTAAAGAATTTGAAGCATTTACTTAACCCATCTACCATATGAGGAACTTTGACTAGGTTGATTTTGTTTTGTTAAATCATCATTCTCTAAAATGCCCATTGATACGTTCCAATGTATTTTTGGACACCTTGATATAGATCTCTAGCCAGCTATGGAGTATCAATGGTAAATTTCATTATGTGAGAATTTTGGTAACCTACTTTGTGTATGGATGGTGTAGTTTCCATGATTGATGTAGCAACATGCAATATAAAAGGGCGTTCGATGCTAGGTCCTCTTTTCTATAAATATGAATTTCTGTATTTTAAACTTCAACCGACGTTGCGTAGAATATATTACAATTTGGCTAATACAATCACAAATAAGCGACATCCCTCAGATTTTGCAAGGGTTACCGATGGGACACCAAATAGAGCGACTTCAGCAGCACATTTTAGGATGACGTTGCTCTATAAACCACGACACAATAAGCGACATCGCAGACATGAACGAATGGAACACAAATTAACCCTAGTCGAACCTATAACTGCGACATCGGTCATTTAAAATGATGTCGTGTTTATTGATATGCCACATCGTCAAATAATCGATTTTGGCAATCGCGATATCGGATAGTACGATGTCGTACACTTTCTAGCACATTGACAATGCATTTTTTCAAGGCAGCGTCGCTCACTACTTGATCAAGGATTCGTTAAATTATAAATTACTCCAGTTTTTCAGAAAAGAAATCGATGTAAAAATAAAATTAACTGCGGTTCAAACCTGCAGTAAAAAACCATATTAGGAGATGTCAGTTATAAATTCATGCGATTTCGATTATGGTCCAGAGTGAGGTTGCAAATTTTCTAGTCAACATTGAGCACCACCACAACGCATGAAGATGAGGTAGTCGACATGCTCAGAATTCAGACCAACGTTGCTCTATTGTCGGCAAGGCCGTCAGGTGATGAGTATTTACCTTAGTTCTTTTCATTAAAAACCATGGTAAAAATACTTTTACCTCTGTTTCGAACCGAGGTAAAAAGTGTACTTTTTACTACTCCCACATTGACCTCAATATTTAAAGGGCTGAAAACCGAGGTAAAAAGCCCTACAAAACCGAGGTAATAGGTGCATTCTCTTGTAGTGTTAACAGGAAAGAGAATCACAAACTTTGTGTAGAGAAGCATTATGTGCAGGTTCAGAATTCCCCAAATTAAGGTCGGTGATAGTGGAAAGTAGTTTGCAAATGATCTCTTCTGCTCCTGGTGTGAATGGCTGAAGATCAGGCAGTAGTTCACCTCCATCGCTCAACCAAGGCCAGCAGGCAGACAAAGGTGATGAACAGGACCATCCTCCAAGGATTGAAGAAAATGAGGGTCAGCTAAAAATCAAGTGGGAAGAGGAACAGACGAGTGTGTTGTGGGGATACTGGGTTATATCCAGAACGATAATGGGAGAGTCACCCTTCTTGCTGTGCTTCAGAAGCAAAGCGATCATCCCTCCTGAAATAGCGGTACCCAGCAGACGTGTTGCAGCAACGCTGATTCGGGAGGAGAATGATGAGGCCATAAGAGCAAGCCTGGAGAAGCTGGAAGAGTTGAGAGAGAAAATAGCCCTGAAAGAAGCAACATAAAAATCCTGGATGGAGCAACACTAAAACATCAAGGCGAGACTAAGAAGTCTGAAATAGGGCAACCTTGCATTGTGATAAAACTAGGCTAGCCAGGTGCAGGGATAGGAGAAGCTCGAATTGACATGGTAAGGCCCTTACAAAGTGGTCGAAGAACTAGGAAAATCACCATGGATGGGCAGACATTACCCCGGATATGGAACATCGCAAACTTAAGGAAGTACTATACATAATGAGGTATCCAGATCTTTATTCTTTTACTACTGCAAGAAAATATTTTCTAAAAACCTTGTTTAAGACTAGTGCAAGCCTCAAGATACCCAGTCCTTTATAAGCTCGAAGAGGGCATGGCTCAGGAGATTCTAAGGCGTAATTTTCTTAGTTATGCAATATTATCTATTTTGATAATTTCCTTTTGGTCTAAAAAAGGAGGAGAAGGGAGATAGAAGCCTAAGATGGACAAATGTCCCTGCTAACAGACAGACAAACTGAGCCGCGAATGAGGCAAAGCTTATTAAGCCAAAGTTAAAAATGCAAAATATCCCGATTGGTAGAAACAAAATATCGAGAAATGTAAGCCAAGTAGGCAGCACCAAAGCGTCTCCGGTCCCGTGTAGCCAGAGGAATGCTATCCATCTTTTTCAGGCTGAAGAAAAATACACCTGGTCCCGCGTATCCAGGGAGATTTTAGCTAACCTGCGATAGGTTGAAGAATGAAAAAGTAATAATAATAATAATAAGAAGAGAGTAATAGCAAGCAATGTGATCGGGGGAAGACGACACCCTAAGAAATAAGTTTAACATAGGATGGAGGGAGGGTGGGTGGGTGGGGGGGAACCGGCACCCCTAACAAAATTAAGTATTTACTCCTTAAGACTTACATAAAACCCGAAGGGGAAAATACACCCCACAAAAGTAAAGTTAAAAATATCTTGCCCCTTAGGGAAACTTGCATCATCCATTAGAATAAAACAGAAAAGTTTTTAAGCTGCAATCTGAGAACTACCAACACCATCATCACCACCCTGCTCTTTGCTTTTACTCTTGCCCCCGCCGTGCGCTCCTACCTGATCGTCACTCTGCACCGCCTGCTTGGAACCACTCGGACCACCAGTAGAAGAGTTGGCAGGCTGAACTGTAGCACTCTGAAACCCGGGTACGGTAAATGGGTCATTGTACTCGTACCGGATACGTACCGGGTACGGATTCGGTCTGGGGACATCCCCGGTACGGGTGGCTTTTTGGATACTTTAACCGGGTACGGGTACGGTCAAGGGTACGGTTTTGGGTACATTGTACCCCATTAATTCAGAATTAAAAAATTAAAATTAAAATTTTAAATAAGAAAAATTTGAAAAATAGAGCAAAATCATTCGTTCGCCGGACTTGGAGAAAGAGTTTATTGTTGAAGATTGGTGTTTTTCATTCATTTTTCATGCTTATTGTAATGCTTTCTTTGACTTGGACAATGAATTTTATTTGGTGTTTGATTATTTTAGTCTTATTGTTTAAGACATCGAATTATAATCTTGTTATGTAGTTTATTTGCTAATTATTGTGATAAATA
>JAULKM010026615.1:0-13888 GCA_032355605.1 Rubia tinctorum | reverse complement strand
TACAAGCATGGAATAAGCCACAATGTTTAGTCTTCATTAGTAGAGTTAGTGCTAGCTAGTTATGATAGGAGGTTATGAAGGTTAGAAGCTTGTAGTATGGTTTTTCATTAGTGTAGGAATAATTCTTAAGTCATTATTGTAATCTATAAATAGGAGAATGAAAAATGAGAAAAACTGTATCCTTCAGCACCAAAATTTTGTGTTTATTTCTTCCATTTTTCTTTCACTGTTCCAACAAATCCGTCAATGAATCTAATCCAAACGGAGATTGGATATTATTCTTACATAACCTTTTGATAAGACATTTATTTGTAAAGCTCAAAATTAAGATGCATATGCAGTTCATTCATAGTCAAACTTGAACGGGACTGATTTTATTTATTTATATCAATCTCCGGTGCATACATGCATGCAGCGTACCGCACATACATTTATTTACGCAAGCACGAGTAATTCAATAAACAAGCTC
Source organism: Rubia tinctorum (assembly GCA_032355605.1). Taxonomy (NCBI): domain Eukaryota; kingdom Viridiplantae; phylum Streptophyta; class Magnoliopsida; order Gentianales; family Rubiaceae; genus Rubia; species Rubia tinctorum. Next base: position 13,419 of record JAULKM010026615.1, on the reverse strand, counting down.
TCTTTCTAGCTGCATTGGGAGATCGATAAAAGGTCCCAAATTACACACCCACCCAATATTAATATGCTTACAATGTACTAATAAGTAGTCAATACTCTTAGACCTTGCCACCATCAGTACTGTCATCGCCTCCACTTCCACCACCACCGCCGTTGTTGAAGTCCTGCCTAGGTATGTGATGGTGATTATTCAAACTGGATACAGGTTCATCATCGGAGACGACATTTCCTTTGTCATTCTGGATCCCTAGCATTCGTTCTGGTACAACCTTTCTACTCATCCCCAGATAAGGGCTCAGAATTAGCAGCAGAGTCACCTGAGCTACAAGAATGTGCTTCATTTTCCTGTTTTTCAGATTTATCCTGTATTGGCAGAAATTTTAGAATATAATCGAAATAAATAGTTAAATGAATGTAAGAATTAACTAGCAGGGGAAAACAACAGCTTACCAGTTACAATATCCCTGATTCTATGTTGCAAATATGTATGAGGAACGTATAGTAATATAATTAGAAAGAGGAAATGTAGAGTTTTTATAGATGAAAATATGGTGATATACATCAACTGTCCACTACATGAGGCAAAACGAAGCGGGATGGCCATATTAATTGATGGATATAACAATTATTGGGGTGATTTGACTAATAAAATAATAAAAATGATGATGAAGCACAAGAAAATGTTTTTGTGTAGACACATATCGAGTTACAGTTTAATCCACCTTCTGGGTGGGAGATCAACTAGACGCTTATAATTTTTTCAGGGTGCAAAGTGGAATGTCTGTTGATCATTTGTGCCTTTTCAAGTCGAGAATTAGTGAATATTTGGAGTGTTCATAGCTAGATAAAGGTAAATCTTATCATAAGTCAGAAGCGATTCAAATTGTTTAATCAATGGGATCATGGATATCATGATCATAAAGTTTATGACTTGAATATTACTCTCGATTAACCGGGTTTTTGCTTTTGAATATGGTGGCAGAGACGGTTATTGCTTGATCAAAACTCTTGTAAAAACTCTGTCAAATCTTTTGGTATGTATTGGAAAGTCTAATAAATATCCCTCCCATTAATATGAGTTTAATTTAAAAAATTGGCGGCAGAGACAAAAACAGATACTTAAAAAGAACATTTTTTTATATATGGTTGAATTTTATTTTTAGTCATTAACATAATGATTTTGACACTAGTGCCCAAATGGTCATTAATGACGTCATTACACGACGTTTGCTGATTTTTTTTTCCTTTGTACTACCGTCTTTGTATTGTTTCCATATGGAAACACTTATTCGTCCAGCAATTATTTCGAACGACGGCTACACATAACTGATGCGCGGCAATTTAGCAATAACTTACGTGTAATTGTATCACTTCGTTCTATTTAGGCATTAGAAAAGTGGGGTCAGACGCCAAATTTGAATTTTTTTCCTTTTAAAACATAATTTGCAATAAGACCCATGAATTATATTTCATAGAATGTAAAACCCACAATTATTGTAATTGTATATATTTTTATTTATAGTGAGTACAGAGGATACAAGACATAGTCGTTCATGGAACAGGATATTACAATCAGAAAGTTATTATTTCTTTATCCTGTTTCTATTCCATCTATAACTCTATCCCCCTCCCAAGCGAAGCGTCCAATTACTAGCAATGCAAATCTTGTACCGTAAAAAATTAAACTGAGGACGAGGTAGATACTTAGAGAAAATGCCCGCAAGTTGATGATCAAAAGAAACATGGGAAATCTTGAGATTACCAGCAGACACCATCTCACACACAAAATAATAATCAATATCAATGTCCTTGGCTCCCTTATGCAAAACTGGATTTTGGGTCAAAAAGAGAGCATTATTGTTATCACATAGCAACACATAAGGCACAGAAATCAACACACGTAAATCCCGGAGAAGATTCATTAACTAGGCTACTCCGCAACAGTATTGGCCATATTATGATATTTTGATTCCGAACAGGAACGAGAAACCGTGAGTTGCTTCTTAGCTCCAAGACACAAGGTTGCCACCAAGGAAAATGGCATAACCATAAGTAGACCTATTAGTCTCACTGCAGCAAGTCCAATCGAGGTTAGAATAACCAAGTACTGATAAGGATGAGGAGTTTGCATTAAAGTCAAACCATAATGAAGAGTTCCACAAGCATACACTAGTGGGGGAATTGGTCATTAAAAGTTGTTATATCGGACCAGACGAAGACACTTTGAAAGTACCATCTTTGGTCCTGCCTTTGATCATCCACCATTAAAGGTGGTTTCGATAATTGCCTTTAAAATTCACCATTAAAGGCGGTTATGAACAACCTTTAAAAGGCCGAAGGAACTGCCTTTAATAGGTTTCGAACTCAGAACCTGGGTAGCTTGCGTCAGACCTTGTACATAACTTCCGAACTCGGAAGTTCATTATGTCACGAACTCAAAAGCTAAATCGAAGACCATTTTCAGTCCTTTGGAATGGGCTGAGTAACTTCCTTGTTCGGACATTGAATCCAGGCCTCGTCTGTAAATTCAGGCAGTTTAAGTTTTTTTAATGTCAATTACTTCTGAGTTCGGAAGTCAATTCGGTCCTTTGAATAATAAAGCGTAGATATAGCAAACAAGTGTAAGTAGTTTGAAAACCCCTCATTACGAGATGTTCCCGCAATTTCTTCCTCCCTAAATATACATCATTTCTACAATCCATACACTGGCATAACACCTTTTTTAGAACATCTTCAAATGCTAACTTAGTAAATGATTCTATCAAAGGTATGTAATCAGGTGATTTTCTAAGATTATAAAAATGACTTTATTCCAATCCATTATCCTACAAGTCAATTATAAATGTAATTAATCCATTAGCATTTTCACAACAAAAATCATAAGCCAACCCTAATTAACCATAATTAAAGGAGGTTATTTATAAACCGCCTTTCATGGCGATTTAACCGCCTTTAATGAGATTAAACGAGTCTCGAATAGGGGTTCCAAACTTAGAACCGATTAATCAAGGTGGTTCATTTTTTTTTGAAAACGCCTTCCAAATTAGCCTTTAATAGGCTTCTATCTACTAGTGATAGCGCAAAATTCGAGTAACAGCCTTAAATGGTCATCAGTAGGAGCCTACATGAACTGACTGACCGTATTGGCAGCATAAGATAAGTCGGACGTGTGATCGATAAGTAATAAAGTGCACCAACTAAAAATCTATACAAAGTAGGGTTACCAAATGGCTTACTGGAGGAGCTGAGTAAATGCGAAAAAAGCCACAAAATGCATGGCAATTGGCGCAAAATCCAACATTCCTTCACACGTAAGAATATCTTTGACATATCTTGCCTGACCAAGAAATAACCATCTGCAGTGGAAACAACCTCCAAGTTGTAAGGTGCCAAGTCAGTGATCTTAAACTCTATATTCACTCGATTAATGAAGTTACGAATGAGAGAACCATCATTTCATGTAAGTTTAATGTCATCAACGTAAATCAATAAATATAGTAGAGGGGCACCCTGAGAAAACACAAATAAAAAGGTGTCCGACAAGCTACAAACAAACCACATACCAATCATAAAAGAGTTAAACCATTCAAACTAAGCATGAGGAGCCTGCTTCAACCCGTAAATAGCCTTGCGCAAACAACACAAATAGCCTCGTCACACAAGATATTTGTAGCATTCCGGTTGCTCCATGTAAACCGGAGAGTTATGAACACCATTAAGGAAAGCATTTTTAACATCCAATTAATGAAACGGTCATTTTCGTAGAACATCCAAAGATAAATCAATACGAACAATATAAGCCTTAACAATAGGACTAAAAGTATAATCATTGTCAAAACCTGGAAATTGCGAGAAACCTTTCCAACCATTTTCGCATGTGAAGGCTGAGGAACCAACTCCTAAGTCTTCTGAGTACGAAGTGTATCCATCTCAAAGCCTATAACACCAACCCATTCAGGGTCCTTAATAGCAGATCAATAACTTCGTGGCTCAAACTGAACAAACAAAGCACTCAAAAGTCCAAAAAAGTCATAAACTAAAAATTCCTTATGCTTGATGGAGCTAGCGCGAGAAAGAGTAGTTATCGAAGGATGAGAGGACGGTTAGTGTGGTGAAGGCAACGCAAAACCTTAGGTGGCTGCAACTGGAGGTGTTGTGGCTAGCAGCTCTGATGAACAGGATGACGTCGTAGTTGGAGCTAGCAGGTTGGCCGACTCGGCTGGTGAACATGGACTGTCGAGCGGCACATATATCGACTAGCTAGTGCATGCGTTGAACCGAGAGTACATGGAACTGTAGCAGATCTCAGTACAGATGTATCATCAAATTTTTAAAGAATAATGGGTGAATCAGCTGATGAAGAAGTCTTAGAAACCTCTGACGGCACTAATAAAAGCTCCATAAAGGATAAAGCATCAAGAGAATGAGGGCATCTGCTTGTCCCATGCGAGAAGCCCATGAAGATACATTGAAAAATCTAGCGATGTATTGATTCTTTGTTGCAGTGTCGAGACAATGATAAACCTTGTACTGAGAATTGTACCCCAAAAAGATACATGGAAAACTCTAAGGCGCCAACTTGTGAGGAGCATAAGGGCGCAAATACGGAAGAACTCGACAATAAAAAGGAAGAAAGTTAGAGTAATCAGGAGTAGTGCCAAAATAACAGAGAGTGGAGACCGACTAGATAAAATAGGCACAGGTTACCAATTGATAGTGTACGCAGCCGCGGTGAATGCATTGAACAAAAATAAATGATGTAAAATGAAATGGAAAAGCATAGAGAGCCCCATTTCTGTGATGTGACAATGCTTCCGCTCCACTTGACCATTTTTCTTTGGTGTGTACGGATATGAAAGCAGATGATGAATGTCCATTGAAGCAAAATGAGATCGCATGCGAGAGTTTATAAACTCTGTCCCGCCATCTCTTTAAAAAACCTTGATAGAAGTAGAAAAATGGTTCTTAACCAGTGCCTCAAAATGAAGGTATGCTTCGACAAAATCAGACTTGCATCATAGAGGGTATGCTTCGACAAAATTAGACTTACGTCATAGAGGGTATAACCATGTAAAATGAGAGTGCTCATCAACAAATATAACATAATGCTCTTAGTCCCACGAGTTTTGGCATGCTTACTTTTTCCAAGTCAAACTTCGTAAATTTTGACCCTAAATGTAAATTAATATATTAAAAATAAAATATCATGTGAGATATTGTTAGACTATTTTAACATTTAATTTTTAATTTTTTTAATGGTGAATTGTTGTATGTAACTGGAGATTTTGATGATTAAACATGATCGTTGAAGACCGTGAAAACGTAAACATGCCAATACTCATACAACGGAAGGAGTAAGAGAAACTAGCACGAGAGATAACAGGCGTGGATCTCCAAAGGTCACAATGAACTAAATCAAGCAAATGTGATGCATAGTAAAGAAATGATGTTTCTTCTTAGCCATCTCACAAGAGGAACAGAGATGCGGCTTTGGAAGTAGGTAGTAACAGACAAACATCCAAACTTGGTCAAAGAAGAAATGATGTGAGGAACATGACCCAGTCTACTCCAAACTTGAAAAGATACTTTAGAGCACTTGATGTAACAAAAGCAAATAATACAGTACCACTATAATCCAAAACATATAAGCCCCAATCACAATGGCATATTCCTATAATACCACTAGTAAACTTGTTCGAAATAGTGAAAGAGGAATCATCAAAGTATATAACAACATTCATATCCCGAGTCAACTTGCCAATAGGCGGCAAAGTTTTTGTAATTTGTGGAACAACCAAAACATGAGGCGAAGATAAAGAAACGGAGACTAAAAAATGACCAACATGGGTAATGTTAATAACATAACCATTACCAACCAGAACACGACTGTTACTAGAATAGGGAGTCAAACTATCAAGAGCAGACTAGTAGAATTCATGTGGTTGGTCGCGCAAGAATTGGCTAACTAGCAAGCATGCCGAGGAGAATGAGGTAGACATGCAGAAGAAGAAGCTCAACAGATCAAGTGAGGACACATCGAGGCAATGTGACTGAATTTTTCACACCACTGACACTGTAACTGGTGCTTTTTATCATGAAATTTAGAGCAAGAAGAAGCAACATTACCCAAGACGTCACACCATTGACACCGGGGTTTGATCAGAACGATCCATAATTGAAGTAATTTCTTTTATTTTTGAATTTCGATGTTGATATGGTGATGAGTAGGCGCTGACTGGACTTCGAGTGGGCAAGAGATGAGCTGAGCCGCATATAATATTAAAACTCGCGAGAAAATGATATGGTCACCAGAATTTGACCTGTATCGCGATAAAATGATCACTCGCGAGAAGATGGGGCGCGTGAGAAGCTAGAGTGTGGGGTTCACGCCCTAAAATTAGAAGGCGTGCTTGACATCCTTCGCGCATGACTTCACGCGTTGGACAAACTATTAGAAAAACTGGAAACTGCAAAACGTGGATGGTTGACCCACGCTGAGATCAACATTGGATGGAGGGAATGTTGGAGAGACGTGATTGATATCATGATAGAACTAAAACCCACAATTGTTGTAATTGTGTTTATTCATATTTATATTGAGTACAAAAACGTATTTCTTTCTTATCTTGCTTCTATTTCATCTATAACTCTATTTCTATTGCGTTTTGATTATAAAATAAAAATATTATTATTTTTATCCCATATTTTCTGATTTTTTATTTACATTATTTGTAAATAGTTCTCGATGTTTGTATAGAACGGTCTCCTACAAAACGAAGCCTAATACATCAATCAATGAAAAATAGTTAATTACATGTATAATCTTCTCGTAAGTTGTTGATGAAATTTTCCCAAAAATTATATCTTTGTCCCTGAAATTGTTTCAGGCGAAACAACTGTTGGTACGATAGCGGAAAATTTCTCGTTGTTGGAAGAAATAATTTTAGAGAAAGTACAAGTAAAGTCGAACTTTACCATATTGACAGTGCATAGTGATTTTAAACGTTGTAATTTTTAATAAAATTTAAACATTATATTTTAAAAGTTAAAACAAGTAATAATATGTATTTGAATATGAAAATATAAAAATATAAAATATAAAAATAATATTTTCAAAATTTTATATGTTATTTAACAAATGCAATGTATAATGTAAAAAATAAATGACAAGTTCATAAGCTTATGAACAGGTCACCTGACCCACTAATAATTTTAAACCAATGTTACGACTAATTTCTTTTAAATACGTGGGTCTCATTTATCTTTAAAAAATTGAAATAGAAACGGGATGAAGATATACGTAATCAAATAGGAGAAAGTCTCGTGTTAGACCAATCATTAAAAATCTCAATCCAACAATATTTAAAATTAAATTATAATTGTTTATATAACATGATATATTTTAAAAGAAATGAAAGTTATAAAAACTATATTATAATAAATAAAAATAAAAATCAAATTAATTCATTGTAAAATAATCTTGTTAAACGATCTATAATGAAGGAGGGCAAAGGGATATTAAATTTGGACACGTTGAGCTCGGCTAAAGTGGGAAGGCAAGCTTGTGTTTTTCAACGGTAAATCTTTATTCTGGAAGTTCCTTGACCGATTTCCTGAGCCCGCCCACCCCCCCGCGGAGATCCGCGGTTTGTGACTCAGAGTTTTAGGAAGTTTTTTCCTTCAATAATTCCATTATTTTGACTAACATCTTCATTTCCAGCAACTCCTGGACCTTGACCAACTTCAATGGTGCCACTTTTAAGACCATGAAACATGTTTTTAGCTTTCTATATTTATATTATAACCTTAAATTTTATTATTGACTATTCTTAAATATTCTAGAGCAAATGCAGAACCAATACTGATTTCTATTTTTTTTTTATAAAAATGGCACGATATCTACTTTTCAAAACTGATGTTTTTAAATTTGTATACTCCATGTCATCAACTGCATGGCTATTAAAATTCATGACCATACATGACATATACAGTGACCTATGCATGGGTTTGAAAAGGAAAAATGAAGTCTATATTCTGAAAATAATAGTATTTAAAAATTAATTTCCCTCTCCTTTTCAATACATTTTGCTTTTTACCTTTCAAACAATAATATACATTATAAATTATTTTTATATAATATAAAAATATAAACTACAGTGAATATAGTAATATTTTACATAATAAAATTTATATCTAAAAATGTAGTTTTAATTAAAATGACACACTTTTAACTTGGGGATTAAATGAAAGATATTAAGGATTCAAGTGAATTGTGAAAAATCAAAAGGTGAATCTGGAATTGGGACGGAGGAGTAGAAACGTTTCCCATTTTTAAACCCTTCCGTTCTACGCCCAGACTTCTCTCCCTACATATTTTCACACCTTAAATTTTTATTTATTATTATATCGATCGTAATCTTCCTATTATGAGATGATGATAATCTAATATATTTTTTCAATATTTTTTTGAACTTTTTTGTTATTTAATAGTTAAGTGTGAAAATATCTCAATATATTAGTATTGTTTATTCCACTTGATATGTTAGATCGTTATATTCAAGATTATCAGTCGATTTAGTTTTTTAGGTTTATATATATAATGTCCGTTTTGGTTAAACATATCGTGTCACTACTACAAATTAGAGCTATTGCAATATTTTTCTTGCAACACTTATTAAAATGTTACACTAGCTTATAATTAAACTGTTACTTTAACCTTTGAAAATTGTTGCATTAGATCTAATACAATATCACCTAAGGTAGTATTTGTAAAAGTATTGCAATATGTTCAAATTAGTGTTATTAATACCTAAAGGAACACTTTCAAAGTGTTACATTAGTCTTAATTTGTAGTAGTGTGTGCTTGTGGTTTCGTTCGTGTTTTTATATTAGGAGTTCTATTTATTTTGATGGATTTTTATATGTTTTTCAAAGTGTTTATAGTTTATACACTATAAATTGTGATTTTGATAAAATGGTGTTTCCGTTGTTGAAGTTTCATGCACTACAAGAAAAAATGGGTTTCGTGACCGAATTCCGGTGACTGCAAATTATTTAGTCACTAATGATCGTATTAGTGACTTGCATATTTTCATCACTATATTTTGGTCACCAATAAACTTACAAAGTGAAAATCGTGGTCAACAAATTGGTCACAGAAAGGTGTTGGGTATAAGCGTTAAGTAATTCAGCTATCGTTGGTGACTAGTGGAGATGGCGAAACAAAAAATGGGTACCAAATTAGTATCTAGTGACCAAAGCTAGGGTCACTCACCAAACTTTTGGCGGGAAATATTATCATCACATTTTTATGCCATTTTTCCTTTTCAACATTTCACCAAAAAAATATATTATTTAATATTTTTATATTTTGGTAAAAAGAACAAAAATCATGTATTTTAGAGTAATGGATAATAGGTAACACAATTTTGGGTCACAATGTAATTTTTTAAAACTGTGTAGAATTAATCGATGTTGACTTTTGAGGCCCCTTCGCTCACCCGGACGTGCCCCAATCGCAAATTCACAATCTTATATTATTTTATTGCATTTTGGTGTCGGCAATTTCGTGATTCGACAACTTCAACTTTCATGGAGGGACATAAGTGCAAAAGATAAAAAAAACATTACTCATAAGTTCAAATTGAAATCCGCTCGAACGTGATGCTACCCTATACAACCGCATTGTATTTTTCAAGTCCATAATGGAATATTTATCAACAATTGGGCACAAGAAAATATCCGTAATCCTTTACAATCTTCCTTTCTTACTTCTAAGTAACCAACTATAAGTTACTATAGAACAAGTACTAGCGCTTTTCAACATTTAACCAAAAAATTCACTTATTTAATATTTATATATTTACGTAAGAATAGCAAAAACTGTGTATTTTGAAGCAATGGAAAATGGGGCAGCCAAATTTTGGGTCACATTGTAATTTCCAAGACTGTGTAGAAATAATTGATGTTGACTTTCGAAACCCTTCCATTTACCCATAAATGCCCAAATCGCAAAGTCACAATTGTATTTTATTTAATTGCATTTTGGTGGTGCCAATTTCGTGACTCGACAACTTCAACTTTTTATTTACTATTATTACACGTAGGTAAATATATTAATGGTAAAAAATGTTTTTTGAACAACATGATAATGATTGCAGTGCAAATAGAGTTGGGACGGAGGGAGTAATTAATAGTCGTTATAAAAAAATTATTTTAACTTTATAAATATATATATATATATATATATATTTAAGAATGTTAAACTTGTTAAGAAAGTAAATTAATGGTAGATATGTTGAATTAAACTAATTCTTTTTTATGATTTTTTTTTAAAGAATGATTGTTTCTTTAGAAAATAAGGCAAAATGCAAATGGATTAAAACATATCGATTTGGGTCAAAATCCGACTTGACCCATACCTAACCCGACCCAAATTAAATTAACCAGATTAATTCAAATGGGAGATTGACCCGACCCATCCTAAATGGACTGGGTCAAAATGAGTTGGGATGGGTTAGATCGGGCAATTTGAATAACCCTACCTCAATCTTGATCCTTAGTTCAAAATATTTCCGCCCAATTTCTCCTCTCACCACCTTGCCTCTCAAACACAGTGTCTCCCCTCACCACTTCCATCACGCGCCTCCTCAACACCATAAGACATCGGTCCACCGTCGCTCAAAATTAAACTCTCGCCCTCCTTATGACAACATCGACATTGATATATGCTCAAGTGACACCTTTGTTCTCATCAGCTCCACCGCCTTCAACAATTCAGAGCGCGATGCCGACATGAACCTCTCCCTCCCCGACGATGGATTTTACGTCGTCCTCCTTGCCAAGCGATGCTTGAGTAGGCATGCCAAAATATGCTCTCCCACGCCGACATTCTCGCCGTCCCCACATGCAAATCACTTTGCTCTTGTTAGGATATACGAGATCGGTGATTGAGATTTGAATGAGATATGATATGATAGGATATGATATATATTTCTTTTCCTTTCAAACTCATTCTTGTAACCTATATAACCTTCACTGATCATCATAATAAATTATCCAAACATTTAGTCTTTACATTGTATCAGAGCATCAATGATCTTGGTCTCGATTCCTTCCCCCTCTCTTTTCCCATAATTTTTTTCTTCGTCTCTCATTGTTGCCACGGCCTCTTCCCGGTGTGTCCTTTTCTGGCCAAGTTCCAGTCAATTTCCGGAAAAGCTCCGGTGTATCTCCAGATCTTCTCGGCATCGGCCACTCCTCTTTGACATTCGTAGGATCCCCGACTTCATCTTCGAAGTCCAGTGTATCTCCGACACGTAGGATTCCCGACTTTATCACTGTGCCTATTGTCGACGTTCGTCTAGAGTTTTCAGAAGCTGTTCCCAGCGTTGATTGCAGATGAGGCAAATCATCTCTCCAACTCGTGAGGTTCACACACTACGTTGAAGGAGAAGTTTCAGCTCTTGAAAATCATGCGCGTTCAACCAGCAGGTCACTTTCGGCGCGTGAAGTCATGCGCTGCGTTGAAGGAGAAGATCCAACACGTGAAATTCACGGGCGTTCAACCAGGGGTTCATATTTTGTCATGAAGCCACGCCCAATGCGTATATCTTTGCGCGTCTCATCCTTTTTATATTCTCAGAACTGCGTGCCCAAGCTATTTAGGCACACCAATATTTTGTGCAATTTCGGAGCAATTTCGGCAACATTCCCTACAATTATGGTTTTCTTTGGTAGCAGTTTCCTTAATCGATGGATTTTTAATTCTGGTGCAACATCTCACATGACTTCCAATCCTTGTTATCTTGAGAAGGTACATCCTTATCGTGGTTCTAATTCCATTTATATGGGCAATGGTGAATCACTATCAATTTCTCATATTGGTCACTGTAATCTTTATGGCTTGGTTCTTAATGATGTTCTTTGGTTCCTCAAATTACCAGAAGTCTACTATCCATTAGTAAACTTACTCGTTATTTACCTGTTATTGTTATATTTGATGTCGATTCATTTTTCATTAAGCACAAGCATACGGGAGAAATGATGGGTAAAGACCATCATCGTTCGGGCCTGTATTTTCTTGAAACTGGTGACTCCACCTTTTTAGGTGAATTACGTTCTGGAAAGATTCAAGTTTCCTTTGAGCAGTGGAATTCTCGTCTTGGTCATGTGTCCTACGCCACTCTTCAGTTATGAGTAAACAAGGTTATATATCTGTCACATCTTTTTTGCCTGCACCTGTCAATTGCTCTTCTTTTAAAATGGCCAAGAGCAAGCATATGCCATTATCTACCAATGATAAGCGGGCCACTGGTTTATTAGATAAGGTGCACTGTGATTTGTGGGGACCGTCCCTAGTTGTATCGGTAGAAGGCTATTCCTACTATGTTGGTTTCATCGATGATTTTTCACGATTCACATGGTTTTTCCCATTACGTCGAAAGTTTGATTTCTTTGGCGTATTTATCTAGTTCCTGACATTTGTTGAGACTTGTTTTTCTACCAAGGTTAAAATCTTGCAAATGGATGGCGATACAGAGTTCACTAATCATCGACAGGATTACTTTGTGACTTGTGGCATTCATCATCAGATGTCCTCTCCTCATACACCTGCTCAGAATGGTCAGATTGAGCGCAAGCATCGTCATATGATGGAGACTAGTCTTGCCTGGGTATTTCAATCTTCAGTGCCGGAACCATATTGGGTTGATACTTTTATCTTCTGCGGTTTATATTATTAACTGCTTGGCTAGTTCCATTCTTGGTGGCAAGTCTCTATTTGAGATTATTTTTGGAACACTGGGTTATTCTCTCTTTCACCCATATGGTTGTCTTGCATATCCGTGTTTGCGTGCTCTTGCGACTAATATGTTTTCACCCCATTCCATTCCATGTGTTTTTATGATCATGATGCTACAACGTCACCTTCAGCTGCTCCGACCCCCGACACCTACTTCTCTGGCCCTTGACCCATGACTTAGGCCACTACACCTTCGTCCCAGGCTCACAACACTTCTTCTCCAGATTCTCTTGTCCCTGTAACTGATGTTTTTCCTGAGCCAGTACCCGTTCACTTACATTAGATGACCACCATAACAATGAATGCTTCTCGATGCCCTCGATCCTGTCCTGAGTATGAGGTATCTGGTTTTCTTTCTGTATTAGTTGCTCAGAATGAGCCCCAAGATTATCGTGCGGATCTTCGTGATCCTCGATGGATTTTAGAGATGGATGAGAAAATGAATGCACTTCACCACAACATACTTGGGATTTGGTGCCTCGTCCGCCAGATATGAATGTTGTTGGCTCCAAGTTGGTTTATCGTCTCAAGTATCAGCCTGATGGTACTATTAATCGATACAAGGCTCAACTAGTTGCGTAGGGTTTCTCTCAAATTCCAGGGTTTGATTTTGATCAT
>JAULKM010026596.1:0-13889 GCA_032355605.1 Rubia tinctorum | reverse complement strand
TCAGTGCACTTAGAACGGTAATTTATGAGATGATACTTTATCCTTTTATGACATTTGATTTGAGAACCTTATTCATTAAACTTTGTAGAGGGACCTTTAGCGGCTGGGTGTGAGAACTTAGATCAATCATCTGAAGCATGGCTTTCTAGTTTGATCGATGATGTTGATGATGTCCCAATCTGCTCCAATGAGAAGTCTGTTGATGATGTCCCTATCTGCTCCAATGAGAAGTCTGTTGATGATGTCCTAATCTGCTCCGATGAGAAGTATGTTACTTACGACAGTATCAGCAATGAGATATCTTAGTCCTTCTGTAGTTGTGTTATATGATGAGATCACTGTTTATCTTGCAGGATCTCACCACTCCAAATTAAGACAACTGGTATGTGGATGATGAGAATATCTTATGGTACTCTATATATTTTATGTCGGTTTAGATTGAATTCTTCCATCTGTAGGCAATACCAAACGCCGAGCAGCGCCTTCATCAAGTGCTCAAAAATGTGCTGTGAGGACTAGCAAGAACCCTCTCACAGGTTATATTAGTGCCCATTTTCTAATCTTCTTGCATTGAATCAGGTGAATTTGAGTGAATGCTAACGTTCAATCTCTCTTGATTCTTGATCCTTAGGCAAGAAGCCCCTCACAAAGAGTTCTGCTGGCACTAATTCTTTTATAGCCTACCCCTTTTCATTCCTCAAGCCATCTGCTGCTGCTGGAGATGTGACACTGAATGACATCAACCGGCGAATACTGTGCCCTCCTCCAGCATTGAAGCAAAAGTATCCCGAAGTTGACCTTGCTTCCTTTCCTACTTCGGCATTTTCAGGAAAACCTGTGGTGGGAGCAACAACCATCCGCACAGAAGGTGGAAAAGGTGCGATCACGATTCTGAGAACCAAAGGATGAATGACTGGTTTCCATAGAGAACAAATCATCTTCTTGATGTCTATAGAGTGGTGGATGATTGGAAAAGTTTTGCTCAGCTTATAAGTTGTATACTCTGATTGCTGCTTGCCTGGGAAGTATTTTCCCATTTATCTCTTGGAAGCGGTATACATAGCTTGGCTAAAATGTGGGATATAATCATATAAACATGTTGGGATGGTATAACCATATAAACATGCTGGGATGGTATTTTCATTAAATGGTAATAGAGCAAAGCTCAATTATTTTGCATTCGTTTGATTCTTGTTGTATGTAACAAAAAAATTGCATTGAATTTTTGTTGCTTATCAAAGCTCTCAATGATCATAATTCATAAACCTGCCCTCACTAAGATTTCCGAACATGCTGGACAATATCAGCCAAATTGAGAATTATATTTGTCTATCAATCTGGTCTCCGGAATCAAAACTCCGCTATAAAAACCGTTTTCACCTCACGCAAGGGAATTTCCAATGAAATATTTGGGAAGGCCGCACTTCGTTGTACTGAACAGCATCAGCATGTTTGGAACTGCTATTTGCAAACATATCAGGTTTGGAGGGAAAGGGTAATGAGCATCGCCAAGAATTCACACGTTTTACCATAACCCAATTCTCCAATTTCAAAATTAGGGGTTTTCATATTTTGTGTTGTGTTCGGCAATTGATGGTGCAATTTCTCCCCAATTGATGGTGGCACTGCGTTAATGGTGGTCGGTGGGATTGACCATGGTTGTTGCAGGCGCTGCGATGGGGGGGAGTATTCATGGTGATGGGTGATCAAGGTTTAACACAGACATTCATTCTCCAAGGTACTACAGGACCTCCATAGCTTGTGCACTGAAGTAGTGTATTTAACACAACTTCTAATAGAAGACCATTGATCACTTGGTTTAAGACCAAATGGAAGACCATTGATCACTTGAGAATCATGCAGAACTCTCAAACTAATCATGATCCTCTCTCTCTCTCTCACATGGTCCGCACAGTGCGGTTGGTCAGTTGTTCGTGCGAGTGGTCTTCTCCTTCTTACTCACTCAAAGTAGTAGCGAAGACTTTCCCTATAAACTAGAATTCATCCTTCTAAACTTCCTATATTGGATAAAGAGCAACAATTTTCCCTTAAAATTGTGGGGGTCAATGGTGGCAAAGGTGACAGGATGGCTTGGTGAGCATTATTTTGCTTATAGGGAGATCAAATGGTACCCCCAAAGTATAGACAGATCGCTTAGCTAGGGGTGGACAGTGGACAGTGGGCAGTGGGCAGAAGGGGAGTTTAGTGAAAATGCGAAAATTACCCTATTATTTTGCAAAAGTACCAATAACCCTATAAAATTTAAAGTGCAAAAATAACCCTATTATTTGGTCGAAAGTGCAAATCTAACTCTGACAATCAAAATCGTGGTCGGAATTCTTTAAAAAGACCATTATACCCCTTTGGGGAAAAATCTGAAATTTGGAAAACAAGAAAATACGATACTACCCTTTTTATTCTTCTCTTCTTTTTCTTCTTCTCCAAAAATTCTTATTCACCTTCGGCGACGTAGTTGCGACCCCTATTCCGCCCTACTCGATTTGCGGTGGAACAACAAACTCAAGAGGCGGCGGCACCCAAGATTCCCCTCAGTTGGCCGATTTGAGCGACGTTGGAACTCGTCCGCTCATCATTCCCGCGTCACAAGCAACAGTTCCACGGGAAAATAAAGCGGCTTCACCAGAAACTCTATCCACCGCGATGTTTCCAGTCGCAGCTATGGCGGAGACCAGCAACGCCACCGCATCAGGGTCTCTCACAGTGAACTTTGTCCTCCCCGACCTAATCCGTCAAGGATTTCGACTGTCGCATCCCCGAGATGAAGACAAAACTAGGATGATTTGGTGGTGAGCAGTGGAGTCGAGGTGGCAAGCGGCAGGGCTTTTCTAATTTGGTGGCAGTCGGTGAAGTCAAGGTGGAGAGCGACGTCACCAAGGTTTTTGATTTTGTGGCAGACGGTGGTGAGCGGCCCGACATCACTTGGGTTTCTAATTTAATGTGGGGATGGTGGTGGGCGGTGGGAGATGGTGGCGGATGATGGTAGGCAGTGGTGGGCAGTAGAGCAGTGACAGTGGGCAAGGGTAAAATAATCCACACAAATTTACCTTTAAGCCAGTGACATTTTTATCTTTTCATATTAGGTCAACGTTTGAATTCCTTTAGTCCACTCTGGAATAGTGTAGTTTGGATATATCTGCACAATTGGTCAAAATTTTATGGTTAGTTTCGCACTTTCAAATTTTACAAGGTTAGATTGACACTTTTGCAAAATCATAGGATTATTTTCTGCACAATTTGGCTATTTCTATACAATTACTCAAAATTTTAGGGTTTGTTTTGCACTGTCAGATTTTACAGGGTTTAGATTGGCATTTTTGCAAAATCATAGGTTTATTTTTGTACTTTTATCTTTTTAAAATGCGTTAGAACTTTAGTAGAATCATACCAAAACTGTGAAACAAAAATGAAGGAATACTGTGAAGTGAACCTAATTTAATGGTAGTTTATTGGTAATCCATACTGTTTTGTAGCAAAGAGGTCTAGTGTTCAAACCACACGAATGTCAATAATTATGAATATTATAGCAATTTTCTGATAGGAATTATCCAGTGTTATGGGACTGTGTTTGCGGTTCCCATTATGATTTCCCAACCTTCGAGTGGTTGATGAAGGTGAGGTCGTGGTGGTTTCGGTGGCGGCTGTTCGTTGGTGGTGCAACGTTGGAGTGTTCTTAGGAGAACGTGTCCCTAACTATTAAAATGTATGAAATACCAGCCTCCACTGAGTTTGAATAGATTCAATGGTGGAATCTACTAGTTAGGTTCTACAATATGATGTTTATATGGAATTTGGTTTTAGTTTTAGAAAGGCATAAATGCATTCATGCCCCCAAGTTCTTTGTTTAGTGCACATATACCCTTAGTTTTTCGAAAGTGTGCATATACCCCCCCTCGAGTTTTATAAAGTACACATATACCTCTCCCCGTTCTTTAAAAGTGCACATATATCCCTACAGTCGGAGATCGGCATTTGGAAAACTAAGGGGTATATGTGCACTAAACAAGGAAAGGGGTATATGTGCACTTTCGAAAAACTGAGGAATATATGTACACTAAACAAGAAATCGAGGGGGTAATGAATGCACTTTATTCTCTTAGAAAAGAAAGAATACCAAAAATGTGAAACAAAAATAGACCATCAAAACTATAGCTGTCGATTTCTAACCCCCGAATTTCTGACCGACCCCGACCGAACTCAACTCGACCCAAACACAACCCGAACCCAATTCTGACCTGATAATCTGGGTCCAAACCCGAACCCGACTCGACCCAAACTCAACCCTAAACCCGATTCTGACCTGATAATCTAGGCTCAAACCCAAACTTGACTCAACTCGAATTCAACCCGAACCCCGATTTTGTCCTAATAATTCTAACCCGAAATCCTAAATTCTATAATTTCTCAAAATTCTAACACTATTTTCAGAGATAGAGACACCAAATTAAATTGTGACCCACCAAATAAAATTTTCTAGCTTCGCCCTTGCCCAACACTAACATACCGGTGCCTATGTACTAGTTTTCCAATAGTGTAACCTAACCTGACCTGACCCGAGAAGCATTACAGACCCATCAGAACCTGACTTAACATTTACTTGATCCGACCCGACAAACAGATTTTGACACTTTTCAACCCGACCCGACAAACAGGTTTTGACACTTTTCAACCCGACCCGACAAATAGACTTTGACCCGTTTCAACCAGTACCATTTTCAATCCGACCTGACCTGAGTAACAAACTTTGATCCTTTTCAATCTGAACCTGTTTCAACCCGACCCGATTCGATCTGAAAAACATATTTTGACCTGTTTCAACTCGGCCCGTTTCAACCCTAGCCCGTTTGATCCAAACCCGAACTTAAACCGAATTAACAGCACTAAATTCAAAACTTACTACTAATAGAGACAAAGTCCGCACTTTGCACAAGAAGTTGCCACTAAATTTCAGTTTCCTGAAATAAACCTTCTCTGCGATTCTGTCTATACCATACAGCAGTACCATACAACAGAAATGACGGGTATTTCTATATCCCGCCCTGTATTTTACCAGTTACGCCCTGAATACGTGTCTATACATGTAGTATTTGTTGTTTTCTTTTTATTTTTGTTTGCTTCTCCCCTCATATTTACTTCCCTCAACCCATCATTTTCCATTCCAATCTTCTAACCTAAACGTTTCAATTTCCATTCCAACCTTCCAAACATTTCTTCCTCATTCTCCACTCCACCTGGTTCTGTTCCAGCCGTCGCCGACCGCCCGCCACTGCTCTGAAAAAGTTATTATGCTTCTTTCTCGTAGGTGATTTTCACCCATTTTTACTGTGCATGGGGGAGATCGGCCGGATTTATGAGGGTTGAGTGGCGTGTGAGGCTGTGAGGGTTGAGGGGTGGTGCGGTGGTGGAGGAGATTGGTATTGGGCGGTGTGGTGGTGGAGCAGATTGGTCGTGGGCCGTGAGGTGGTGAAGGGCCGGTGGGGGCGGGGGGAGGGGGGGCTCCGACGGGTTGGGTGGGCTTGCGGCGGGATGGGTCGGCGGGTCGACGGAGAGATGGACGGAGGGATGGATAATGGGAGGTGGAGTTGTCGCCGATGAAGGGAGGCCGGACAGGCGATGGGTGTGCGGTTGGAGGCCGGACAGGCGATGAGAGGCAGCGCTGGTGGTGAGAAGCTGCGCCGGTGAAGCTGATGGCGCCGGTGGTGGGTGGCGCTGCCAGAGAGGGGCGCCGCTACCGCTGCCGCTGATTGGTGGGGGGAAGGGGGTTGGGTTTTTGTGGGAAATATAATTAAAGGAAAATTAAAATCTAATTATTATTTAAATTAAAATTAAAAAATGGAAGGTGAATGAATTTGAAATTGTATTGAATTGAATTGAATTTTAAATTGTAATGAGAAATGAAATTAAAATGTCAAATGAAATTTGAAATTATTGGAAGGAATTTTTTGATATTTGAAATTAAATTAAAAAGCAATGAAATAAATGGTTGGAAAAGGGTTTTTAACTTGAATTAAAATTAAATTTAACTGGGTGGGTTAATGTAAAGCTGGAATGGGACATTTTTACACTATGGATAGGATTTGATTGGAAAAAGAACTTAATATTGAAATATAAAATAGGTGAAACAAATAATAGCGAAAATACAATCTTGAAAATGAAGGTGTAATTTTTAGAAGTTATTTGAAATATAGTTTCCGGAAGAAAAAGTCAGTGCAAAATTTGATACTTGTCTCATTTAAATAGTATTTAGTGTGGTTGGTAATCTGAACTATAAATAATTTACGGCGATAATAGGATGGTTAAAATTATTTGTAATGAAATCTTGGTATGTAAAATTTGATGAGAGTACTAGGTAATTAATATTTATTTCGTTCGTAACAGAAATAATTGGTTTGTTGCATAGAATATATTGAATGTTTGTTTCGAATTTGTTCTACGTCTATACTATTTGAACATACGTAATTGAATATGTAATATATTATTTTGAACCGTACACATTTTATGCATTAATGTTATACATATTTCTCCTATAATTACGTCATTGTTAGGAACTAATTATGTTATTATGTCCCATTTTGCAGATGAGCGCCGACGGTCGACCCGTTCACAAAGGTCGCAATATACGTGAAAGGGATGTTAGTTGGTCCTCCAGGAAGGGCCGAAGTGGTGCATACATCCATGATCAGTTGCCCGCAAATGACCAAGATCACGAGGTACCTCTTGAGCCACCTGTTTCGAGGGCCACTGCACATTTTGATCATATGGACACCTGAGATGGTTCGAATCTGAACCTTCTCTTTGACGATGGAGGAGATTCATTCCGTGATGAAGGGAACTGGCAGCCAATGTTTCTGGCTGGAGATGAATAACTCGTATGCACCCCGGTTGAGGGTGGTGGTGCGGAGGCACGCCCGGATGTCGAGGGTGGGCCGAGTGCATTCATTGTCCCACGGAGCGGCCCAGCTGGGATGACTAAGCAGGTGCGGGTGAACATACCAACACCTCCTGGTGGTGTACGCAGACACATATACAACAGAGCTGGTCGATTTGCACAGTCTTTTGGTGGGTCGTGCAATGTTGGTAATGCTGGCACTGGTGGAGATGTTCGCAACAAGAAGAAGCATGTCGCAGATGATGCTTGGGTTATGTGCGGGCCGATGTCTCGTGGGTCGCGGGATTGACTTGTCATACCAACTTTTGGAGGTCATGTCGCAGTTGATCTTTGGAATGGTGTAGAGCGGGGTATGCTGAGATGCCATAGTCGTGCAACTCTTTGCAAGCAGTTAATCGCTACACTCCCGGATTGCAGCGTTGTTGTTCAGGCCCGAATAAGTGCCACAGGACTTTCACACCTTCAATCGATAATGTTCAAGTACCTGGACATGACGTTGATATATGCTTTCGTGGAGAGGTGGAAGCCGGATACAAACTCGTTCCACATGCCTTTTAGGGAGATGACCGTCCTATTGCATGACGTTCAGATGATTCTTGGAATCCCCATTGGGGGTGGTTGTGTTGCTAGTATGATGTTTTTGGAGACCATTGAAAAACGGAGTGTTGAACTATTTGGGAAAGATGTGGAGACTTTTTGCGGTACAATTGGAACAAAGGTAATATTGACAGCCACGCTTTGATGGAGAGGTGTTTAGTCGCAGGTCAGAGCGATAATTTCCAATTCATGTACTACATGCTGACTCTCTTTTCCTCCACTCTATTTGTTGATAAGACCGAATCTAAGGTTAGAGCCAACCTGCTCCCCGTAGTTGAGTCGCAACTTTCCTGGGGTTCGGCTACCCTTGCCTACATGTATATGCAGTTAGGAATTTCCTCCAGAGCCAATGCCCGGGGGCTGTGTGGATGTTGAACACTACTGCAAGCATGGATTTACGAGTACTTTCCCATGTTTCGACCAAGGTCGATTGAATTGCCACCTCTTCCGGGGTGAGCCAACCGGTGGTACTCTGCGGAGAGAATGGGGAAAGATACTATGCATCTTATGATGATCAGGCGGCAACTAGATGCTTTACAGGCTTATCAGGTACGATTTTCTTGGTCTATGTTTATGGTTTAATTTCAGCGAGATGGAATCCTGTGTGACAACTTACCTTTTCTGATGACAACTCTAGGTAGATTGGATGCCATATGGGAATGAAGTAGTGAGGGACGGTAATGGGATTGTACAATACCGTGGTGTAACTCGATACCTCAAAGTAATAGAGGTGTACATGCCCGACCAGGTCGTGCGCCAACTTGGTTTTGTGCAGGGGGTACCATACAACATTAGGATTGTCCCCGAACCTTGGGTCATGCCCGTTGATCCCTCCGGCTATTCAGTGACGTACTCGGGGATGATGCAGTTTGCTTTGTGGGACGCGTGGACCACTTGGCATCGCGGGCAACTGGACCAGTTTCCCAGTACGACGGTGCCACACGAGTGCACCATGGATTATGAGGACTAGTTCATGACCCATTCTCATCCCCTGATCATCAATCCAGAACAAGGTGTTACTGCATGTGGGTCTGACTCGACAGGTCTCAATTTACTAGTAAGTTTTCTCCTAATAAATTGTACTTATTGTATTTATTGAATGTTTTGTACTTATTGAATGTACTGTCTAATAAATTGTACTTATTGAATGTTCTGAAATGTGTTTCCCACCACTAAGTTGTTGGAAGAAATGATGCGTGACTTGGATCTTTTTGACTCTAAAAACATTCATGACATATCCCTTCCAGTGAATGAGTTTATGGCCGCCTGGATCCCCTGTCGCGAGGAGTATCGTAGACGCCGTCGCGGTGAACAAATTCCATAGTTTTGCAGGCCTACCTATGTATTTCGCACTGTTTTCTTCCTTAGACAAATTCATGTAGACCGCACTGTTTGCTTATTAATGCTTGTTTGTTTATTTTGGCACCACATTACTGATTGCTAACACATTCCCCTTACGTTTGATGCAATTTATGACATATAGATGGCTTCAATATGCCAAGGGAACAAAATGAACACATACAACGTGGATCCAATATTTACAGTTAGGGGTAAGCTTTGTTCCAAGCTTCCATCCTATTTCGGTAGGGTAAGTCCTACTCAGCAACATCTGATGTTTTGCAGACCATCCACTGGTAAGCCATCGGGGGCATGAGGCAGTTTCCCTTAACATGTAGCCTTACGTAGTGAGATGCACCAGGCACATACACGATGTGTAGCTCACTCGTTGTTCCTTCCTCTCATCCCCCTGCTCTCAATGGCAACACCATGCAACAAAAGTTTACAGACCCCGTTCCGATGATGTAGTACAGAACTACGACCATGTAGTAGTGTGTGGCAACGGGGAACATATCCGCAATTATCAAGAACCAATGTTCACGCCCACACGGACCATTCGTCTGTTTCACACGGGTTCTGGCCATTTCGACGTCCTCCTTCGAACTGTATATGGGAACATAGTCTGGCCAATGAGTTGTTATCTCATTGAATACCGCCCAACGGGCTCCAGTCCAGTCGTCCTCACCGTCGACATGGAAGGCATCCGAGACGCATCTGAACCCATAGTTTCCATCAGCCTCCACATTGTTCCAGTCCTCGAATAACGCCTGATAATGTGCGGGACACATTCGATATATGGAAACGTTGCTGCAGGAGAAACGTAGTGATAAGGACCCAACATTAGACATTTCGAGAGCACATATTACTACGACATCGAATTGAAATGACATTATAATGGGGGAAACATATCATTCCGACTTCCACGCCCCGGATGTACTGCGACCAGATGACCTCGAACTTTGATGGCTAGGAGATGGCCCGTAGCGCCTTTTAACGTACTCGTGGTAGCTAGGTGACCTTCGAGTCGATCTTGAACGTGGGGCTTGTTCACTTGGTCTCCCACGTGTCCTGATGACATTGTCCGGCTCTTGAACACTGCAATTCTCGGAATGCAGCTGCTCCTCTATGTAGGTGGAGACCCGACGGAGAACGGATGGGTCGCTGCTAGCCAACTCCTCCAACAGACTGTTAAACAATGATTGGTTCTGATCCCCCTAGAAACATTGCCAGTTTTTTGCAGGTCACCACCCAGTACAATGTCTTAAACAGGGGGTGAATATCGTTTAAATACAGGGGGGGGTCCCTTGTTGAATTGCCGTCTGCATGACACAAGCACATGGTATTCCGTGCGTTGAACGCAACACACAACCCCAATATGCATGAACTTATGCTCCAAGTGTTTCCACTCTTATCAGCTCATCCTTCAATTTGTCCAAGCAATATTTGGACACATTGTTGAACAAGTTGTAGAAAATTACTCTAAGGTGCATTCGGTCGGTGTGCGTTTTTTTATCTTTCCAGGTTGTCCCTAATCTTAGTCATCTAGGCGGCTACCATCAAGTCGACACGCCTCTATATCGTATCAAGGGAACTAGTAGATGTTAGAAACCACCCCTTCAATGACGAGTGAGCGCTTTCAACACAACAGGTAGTTGTGTTCCCGAAATGCAGATATCCATTCATCCAGGCCCGAACAAATTTTTCCTTATGGGAGTTGAGCCATGTTGTTTCAACGTACCTCACAACAGCTTCACTCGACGACCAACTAGCCCTCAAATCCGTCAATGCAGCTTCGTAGGCACCAATGGTAGGGGCGTCGCAGACTCGTGACCATGCACCACTTTTGAAGGATGCACCATTCCTCTTACTTCCCGTTAACATAGTCACACGGGCCTCCACGTCCTTGTTAATATTCCAGGTACACAATAAATGCTTCGAGTCTGGAAACACCACACGAATCATCCTAATCAATTCCAACTCACGATCGGTGACTATTACCTCGGGGAGCGGTCCACCGGCAAGCAAACATCTCGGTTCACGAAGAATCCACTCGTAAGAATCTATTGTTTCTTCAGCGACAATGGCATAAGCTATTAGAAAATTTAGATTACACGGAAATATGCCAACCATCTCAATGAAAGGCATTCCGTACCGATTCGTCTTATACGTCGAATCAATGGCGACGACCCATAGATAGGTCCGGAATGCCACAACCACTTCAGGATGAGCCAAGAACAAATGAGTCAAACTACCATCAGGCGCAGCACGGTGGCTAGTAACATAACTGTTGGAGGTGGCAAGGTGCAAACAATTCTCAGTCGTATTCCGCCCGTCGCTCCTTTCCCTTCCATAAGCCGACCGTTCATTGTATACTTGCCTGATGGTTTGATTCAGGCTAGGAAATGAACGACTAAGGCTAACATTGATATGCCTCGGAGCTGTCTCGAAATCCGTCAACTCTCGTATCAATTGCTTAGCTTCACATTGGAGTCTGCTGCTCTGCCTACACCTCTCAGAGTACATGGTAAACGGATGGTTGTGTGTTCCCCGTCGAGGATCCTTACATGCTTGAATGGATCAACCCTCTCCCGTATTACTCTCACGCATAACAATCGTGAAAGGGCAGTCACAATTTCTTGTCGCCTTGTTGGTTCTTCGAACAACATCAGAATCGTGAACATCGACGGCCTTATCATTCCGACCCCGATTGCAAATACAATATATCCTTTGGGGCCCATTCCTATTTTTCTTATACGAGGCCATGACCAGTTCAAATCCCACCCCAAGCACTGTTTGTTGCATGTACGCATAAGCTGATGTATGACTTGGGAAAACATCTTCAGTCGCAAATGCAGAGTAACCAGTGGCCCCCGCTGCCGCTCCATCTGATCCATCGTCATCCGTATACAATAGTCAAAAATAAAATTAATACAACGCAACATATGCAAATCAACTACGAAATAGAAGATTCTATTACATAACATAAGACCGGCACACATTTCTATTGCAGAAACTAACGTCCAAGGTAACGTCGAAATTAAAATACAAATTTGCGTACAACGCAACGTCGACATTTACGTGGAAATTAACGTAGTAGTTACCATAGAAAGTAACGTCAAAATTAACGTAAAAGTCAACGCACAAAGTAACGTAGAACTTAACATATTTATTAACTAACATAATTGCGTACAAATATAACAATATTAACGTACAAAATAGCATATAACCTAACATACAAATAAACATAAAAATTAACGTACCAAGTAACGGAGAAACTAACTTATAAAATTACGTACAAAGTAACGTTGAAATTAACCTAGAAATTAACGTCGACGTTAGCCTTGAAATTCATCTATTACCAACTACATTTCCGCTAGAAAATAACATGTTCAATAACCAAATTAAATTCAATCCATAGAGCAATGCACAGACAAACCATGACATGTTCAACACCGACAATTGAAATTAAATTAAATTTTCACATATGTTGCGACATTGAAATAATACAAACATCTCAGATGAAAACACCTACTAGTACACTATATGCATCTTCATTAGAAAGCACTAATCAAGAAAAATATCATTTCAACAATTTCCAAGCTTGCATTATAATAATTCATGCATTGAGATATTCTTTCAAGATTTTCCATAACTTTAACTAGCTCCTTGCAAAAAAATGAAATAATAAACAGATGCTTCTATTAGAACAACTTTAAAGTCAACACTTTGAAAATGAAAAATAAAAATACCTCACAAGACATGGAAATTTCGGCCACAAAAACAAAGTAATAAGTGATAGCTTTTTAACAACATCAACAATTTTACCTTCTCTTTTATAGGTATTTTTTACACAATTTTCGGACAGAAAGGAATTGAAAATGGGGAAATGAGAGTAGAAAGTGCGAACCGAAAATGCCAAGGGAATGTGAACGAAGAGGAAAGAAAGCCCAACAAAAACCGGCCCGAGACCCGGGAATCGCGGACCGGCCGACGCGAACTGAAAATCGCGTGCCATAACCGGACTGCTCGTAGTGCGAACTGGGGGCTTACGACCGTGGCTAGTCAAAAGAAGGCGAGACTCGGCCGGTCAGCAGCAGGCGAGACTCGGGCCAGTCACAAGAAGGCGAGACCCGAGCCGTTTGTGGCGGACGAGAGCGGAAGGATGCGACCCGGTCCGGACACGTCGAAAATTGAACCGGGGATCGCAAGCCGGTCTGGGTCTGTCGAAGCGAGAACAGAAGCACGCAAACCGGATCGAGGCTTTGCGGCGCGAACAAGGGGACACCAACCCGATCGGCCGACGAAGCGCGAACGCAGGCACCCGAGCCCGCCTGGGCTCGTTGCAAGTCGAAGCGCGCACGACTGAACTCGAGCTGGACCGGCATCGTCCACGCGCGACCGGAATAACGCGCGCCGGACCGGCATTGTCCACGCGCGACCGGAAGAATGAAAGCCGTGACGCCACCTCCACCAGCGAAACCACCCCCTCCGGCGCCGCCGCCAACGCCAACTCCGCCCCCGCAAATCTTAAATAACAAGAACTAGCAATTTAATAAGTATTAACTAATTAATCAATATTATTGATCCACTAAGTTATATTAGCTTTTCTTTTTCCTCTACCAAGTATTTGAATTTGTATTACAATACTTCAAATACATGGCGCGAGGGCGAGATATAGCGATCCCTTAAAAAATGAAAATAGTAAATCTTAGAACAAACTATACTCGTACTTGCAACATTAACAGCAGATGTACAAAGATTATCATTCAATACCCACCAACCATTTCAACTACTATCACCATCTTCAACATATACCAATCTGGGCATCAATTATTTACCAAGCAACAAATTGCTCAACCAGGACTTAAATCAGCAGCAAAAAAAAATTAAAATTACCATGCAAATTTAAAATATCAGAAAATGTCAAGAATTTCAAGAATGAAATTGTTGCAGAGGGGGCAGTTTCCCCGCTGTACCCAGAGCTCCCTGGAGCACAGCCTGCAGAAGGTGTGCCCACAGGGGATAAACGCCGCTCCCCTGTGCCGCA
>JAULKM010026567.1:0-13890 GCA_032355605.1 Rubia tinctorum | reverse complement strand
GAGGTGGTGCTGTGGTGACGGGAGGTGGTAGCTGACGGTTGGAGGTGGATGGGGTGAGGCGGCGGGGGGAGGCGAAACCCTAATAGTAAGGGTGATTTGGTGGTGAGAGGTGGTGATGTGGTGGTGGGAGGTGGTGATGTGGAGGGGGGAGGTGGTGATGTGGAGGCGGGAGGTGGTGGCTGGTGGTGGCTGACAAGAGCATTTTTGTCTTTCAATTTATTGAATTTGGTCTGAAGGGTATTTTGGTGATTTTGGTTGGTCAATGGCCGGAAATGATCCGTCAATGCCATAATATTGTCTTTAGGGTTATGTTTGCACTTATGTGAAGTAGTTATGGTTATTTTTGCACTAAAAATTATCTCATGGTTATACATGCATTTTTTGGTAATGAATTTTATAATAGAAAACAAAAATTTTATTACAATTTGGGCTAATCACCCCAAGCCCGTAACCTTTCCTAACTTTCTATCTATTACAAAAATTAAAGCCCAAAACTTTTCAAAATTAATTTTCTATCATTGCTTTCTAATTCCTATGTTTCCTCCGATTACATTCATTCTCCACTTGTGCTATAACCTCTCCAGCCTTCTTTTCCTTCTTCTTGAAGACCCTCTCGAGTCTTTCCTACCACAAATGATAGAAAGTTGTCGTGAGTTTCATAACAGCATCTCATTTCTTCCTTCTAACAATAATCAACAACAAAAAATCATCATTTGCCTCAAGTTTTTGAAACTAAAATTCAACAAACCATTCACAACTTCCCTTGTATACCCGCAGTTCACAAAGAGATGCACAACTGGTTCCTGATCTGAGATGCATAAACTGCACATTTGCTAACTAGTTAATATGCTCAAGTTCACCAGTTTATCAATAGTTGCAAGTTCATCCCTTAGCAATGTGTAAACAAAGAACTTCTTTTTTGGTAATACATATTTATTCCAAACAGAAGCTTCAGTTGGTTTGTTTTCTACCCTACCATTCATTTTTGCATACAACCTTCTTACTATCAGTTTTCCTTTGCCATCCACATAGCTCATAATCATTCTCCAGTACTTCAGTTTACACAAGTTTTTCCATGCCCAACTGTGTCCTTCCTTGGCCTGATATTTTTTCAAGTCCCCCCCCCCCTTTAAGTAGAAAGCCTGAATTCACTTTACCCATAAGACATCCTTCTTCGAGCTCAAATTCCATATATG
Organism: Rubia tinctorum; assembly: GCA_032355605.1. Taxonomy (NCBI): domain Eukaryota; kingdom Viridiplantae; phylum Streptophyta; class Magnoliopsida; order Gentianales; family Rubiaceae; genus Rubia; species Rubia tinctorum. Next base: position 12,694 of record JAULKM010026567.1, on the reverse strand, counting down.
TTTACACAACAAGGCCTTGTTCCAGATTGCAAGATCCTTCAAATCCATTCCTCTTTTTTGTTTTTACATAATGTAGCCCGAGCCACTGTTCTACACCCTTTCTGTCCTTCTTCTCTGCCCCGCAAGAAGTATTTGCACATCTTAACAATCATCTCATTTAGCCCCCGTGGGATCTAAAAAACACTTTCCCCGTGTCCCGCAATACTAATGAGTACAAAATTTATCAACATCATCCTTCCAGCATGAGAAAAGTTCCTTGTTGACCAGATCTAAAATCTGGCTTCTTATCTTCTTAATCAACTTTTCACTTCACATTCCACCTTACTCAATTTTTCATTAGAGATAGGCAAGCCTAGGTACTGCATTGGAAACTCACCCTTCCTAACTACCAATATAGTAGCTAGAGCCTACTTTTCTCCTTCCTCCATACACGGAAAAAAAATCTAAGATTTTTTTTCTCACTTACAGACAATCCAGTAACCTGCATGAAATCTTCCAAGCATTTTTAATTCCTTCTATTGACTTCTTACAAACCCCTTGGAAAATAAGCACATCATTTGCAAACAAAAAGTGAGTTTATATTTATTTTTTTGGCACCTCTGATGATAATCTCTCTCCATTTCAGATTTTTTTTTTCTCCAACAAGCTTGAAAAATGTTCCATACTCAGTAGAAATAAAAGGAATGAAAGGGGATCCCCCTGCTTGACCCCTCTTTTTCCCTCGAAATATTCAGTTAATCTCCCATTGAAAACTATACATGATTTAGAGGTCATTGTGCATTTTTTTGATGCACTCTATCATACACTAGGAAATCTTAGAGCTATCATCCAGCTAATAAGAAAGTTCCAGTTGATGGAATCAAATGCCTTACCTAAATCCACCTGAATCAAAACAAATTTTTTCATACTTTTCATACTGTATTTCTGTATTTTCTCATGAGTCAATAATAAGTTATGTGTAATGTGCCAGCCCCTCAAAAATGCACTTGATTAGAGCTAATCAAACCATGCAAAAATTTACTAATCCTATCACACATAATTTTGGTAACTGTTTTATAAATCATAGAGTAACAAACAATGAGTCTATAATCATATGGTATCGGTGGATTATGTGTTTTAGGAATAAGTGCAATTACAACCTCTCCCAAGCTTTCAGGAAATTGTTCACCTGTGAAGAAACTTCGGACTGCAACTATGAAAATTATCCCCTACTATATCCTAGGCTTCCTTGAAAATGCTGCTTGTAAATCCATCTCTCTTGGGGGGTTTTCTTTGAGTTTATCCCTTTCAAAGGATTCTTAATTTCTTCATATGAAATTTCTCCGACCATTTTCAACTGTTGCTTTACTACTAGCCTCTCTCTAAATTCAGACAGGCTTTCATCAATTATTCTTGATCTAACCTCCACTCCCAGTTGATTCTTGAAATGCTTCAGCAGTTCCTCTCTAATATTCTTCTGATCATCAATGAATTTCCCATCAATTACTAGATTAACAATGTGATTATGGTACAGACTTTTCCACACTGAGGCATAAAAGACACTTGAGGGCCTATCTCTTTCTTTGAGCCATAGGATTTTGGATATTTGCTGTAAAAACTTATATTCAAATTCTAGAAGTTTGTCTGACTCCTTCTTTGCTTCACTTTCTTTTTCATGCTTCTCCTTATTTCTTGGATCATTATTCAGTATATGTTGATCTTTTCTCTATACTTAAAACACCATCTAAACTCTTTTATTGTTGTTTGAAAATTCATTTTTGTTCAATCTTGCAAGTGAGATTTGTAAATTCTTGGGTTTCAATGATAAATTATGCAGGTTGCACTCCTTTCCTACACCCCAATTTGCTTTCACAAACTTACAAACAGTGGTGAGAGTGAACACATGTTGAAGTACTTAAACTGTTTCTGAGTTCTCCTATCACATTTATGCAATTTTATCACCAGTGGAAAATAATCTGACATACATTCAGATTGAACTTCCCAGTACGCATCTTGAAGATTGTTCATCCATTCCCAACCTATCAGTCTCCTGTCTATTTTGCTAAAAATCCTGTCACCGACCTCTCTTCTATTACTCCATGTAAACTTTGGCCCCACAATTCTCATTTCCATCTGATTTTAATATTCAACCACTTCCTGAAAATCCTCAATTTCTTTAACCTCCACTTTTGTTCCTCCCAGTCTGTCATCTAACTCCAGTAGTGAGTTAAAGTCTCCTATTATCAGCCAAAACTTGTTCCTGTTTCCAATCCCCTTCAAGTGTTTCCACAATTCTTTTCTCTTTTCAGCTGAGTTATGGCCATAAACAACTGTTAGGTGCCCCTCCATGATTTTTCGTTCTTATTTTCCAGCAATTGCCTACCCATTGTCTCCCTTACTCGTTGTCTTTACTTCAAAAAACATATGAACTTCATCCAATCCAGATCCTTCCCCTATCATTCAATTCTCCATTAGACAGTAAATTCCACCCCAGTCCTATTTTGTCCTAGACTTTTTTTTGTTTTCTATTTTTGCTTTGGTTTCCAGCAGACATCATTTTCGCCTGATTCAACAGTTTTTTTTAATATTCCCATGCTTTCCCCTTTAATTTCGACCCCATAAATTCCAACATGTTAGCTTACTCTCCATCGGGTGGATCAACCAAAAGAGTATATTTCCCCCGAGGCCCTATTTTTCCATTAACCCCAACTAACTAACCTCCACCGTTCTTCCTTTTTCTTGCTCAGCTTCATTTATCCTGATAACGGTACCAGCACTAATACTTTCAGCCTGTTTTTTTTCATGTCATCCTCTTTACCATTTCCCTTACTCACTTCAGTTTTCTTGGTTGCACATAGACCTGCTTCTTTTTGCCATCATTTTTCATCACCCCATTCTTTTCTCCTGCAAATCCCTTCATTATGCTCAATCATACCACATCATACAAAATTTTCAAGCCTCCACTCATATTTCAAATCCTGATACATGACATTCTTGTTTTCATTCAAGTGCATGATCTTATCAAGTAAGTTTTCTCTAATTTCATTTCCACCTGAACCCTAGCATATGTCAATCTATCCTTCTCCAGAGTTGATTTATCTAGGAAAATTGGTTTTCCAAGGGGACTTATAATTTTACTAATCAACTTCAGCTGCCAGTACACTACAAGCACTCCTGACATTTGAACTCAAGCAGGCACCACTCCTGGTTCATTCATATTTAAAAAAATTGTACCAGGGCATAATAATCACAGGTTTACTATCAAAGAAGACAAATCCATTTTCAGTCATTTCATCAGAACAGGTTTTGTTCAGGAATTTTACCATAAATTACCTGAATCAAGTAGACATATCTTTGACACTCTGCTTCCCCAGATTCTCAGGAAAAAAAACCTTCCGTCACTTTAAAGGGATGATTGCATCCTAGTGGCCTGCACATTTCAGTCGAATTTCATTGTTTTTCACTCTCCGCCACTTCATCCATAGTGATTTTCCCCCATTAGGGTTCCTTCCACATCCACTGATTTGTAATAGCGAACTCCTATTTGCTCATATTCAATTAGTGAGCTCCAATATTTCCTTCTAAACTGTCTTCCTCCTTGATTCCCGAATCCAATTTTCTGTCCACCTTTTCTATCTTTTTTGGTGTTGTTGCAGCTGAACCGGGCCTCACAACAACTTCTTATTTTGGTATGCATTTGATCTCCTCTTCCGCTTCGATATCTGTTTCTTCTCCTTTCCTTTGCTACTCGCACTCTGTAAAACCCCTTTTAACCCCTCATATCTCTCTGCTTCAACTTCTTTCAACAAGCTTCCTTTTCTATAAATCTTCCCCTTATTTCTTCTATTCGATTTCCCCATTGATGGCATATTCTGACGAGTTACATGATCTGAATAATTGAAATTGTAAAAAAACACATACTCCTTCCGTCCCATAAGTAATTGCACAATTGTTTTTTGGGAGTAAAACTTTGCAAACTTTGACCGTTAATAAAAATAAATCTATATATAATAAAAATATCATGTAAGATCTTGTTAGATTCATCTAAACATTTATTTTTTAAATTTCAATTTTTATGCGATATTATTATAGGTAACTAAAGATATTTACAGTCAAACGTGCTCATTGAAGACCATGAAAAAATAATTGTGCAATTACTTATGGGACAGAAGGAGTAGTAAATATGTGTTTGCCCCTAGTCAAGAGAGAGAATACGAGCTAGTATGTTTTATAGACATTATACTTGCACTTACTAAAGGATATATGGTTATATTTATATATATCCCTTTTCAATTTAGTATAGGACACCGCCATAGTCACGCTAAACCTTCCCTCCCAAACAATGGATAACATGGGCTTCAGCCTTTTTATTAAAATGAATATTGGAAAAACAAGTTGAAATTCAAAATACCCCTACTAGAGAGCCACTTAGTAGCCCTCATCTACCATCAAATGGGATAACACATTCCATAACTCAATGAGCAACCTTTTACAGTCCTTCAAATAAAAATCCAGAGAGGAAAACTAAAATAAAAAATTTCTAAATAAAATCCCTATACTATTGTGAGAGCGAAATATAGACATAGCAACATGGCCGGGTAGTAAAGATTCACCATCTTCATAAAAGGCTCAAGCACTGACTGTCCAATTTAGAGCGAAGCCACGCTAGTCTCTTCCTCAGGCAACATGAACTATCGGACAAGATGACGCGATGCAAGCGGTTGGAGGCTACTACTCAATGGGGCATCTCGATTTGTATGGTGAGCAGGCTTGCCTGATTGCAAAGAAGACAATTATGAACCAATTTAAAAGTATACTTATCTACGAAAGTTAAGGGAAAATGGGGATGCACGAGTATTAATTTAGCAGAGAATTGGTTTTAATAATATATAGTGCTACAACAAAGAACTGACGAAAGATCATTTGCAGCAGTAATGAATATGAGTAAAGTACATTGCATAGACAAATACATGAAAAACAGTTGATAAGCTAATCAAATTCTATAAAACCTCAAAACTCTAAAGCTAATCAATTGAGGAGGTTATAATATTGTATTAGTCACTCGAAGCACAACACATTGACTACCAAGACAATTTTCAAATACATGCATCACAAATTTCACATTGATTTGAAATGATTTTTCTTAATACGGGCCACTGAAACGCAATACCTATTGCCCAAAGAAACGAGCCACGCCACACAGTACGGAAAAAGGTAAATTACTAATATTATCTTCATATGTGCAGTTTGTAAACCTATTTTTAGGGAATAAGGTGATTTATTATTTGATGGAAAAATTGTTATTTTGCCTATTGTTAACAAAGAACCAAGAAAGAAAAACATTAAAAACATACTAGTCGGGACATTTGTAACAGTTTTTAAAAAAAATCAGCCAACAAGGAAGTTACTAAAAGTTACATGCTAGAGAGTTGTTTTGACAATTAATGTAAAAATATATATAAAAAGACAACTTAAGGCTAGCACAAACATGTTGATACAACAAGACAATGCAAGACCTCATATATGTGATTATAATGCAGAATTTTGATAAATAACAGGGTTCGATGAATTCAATATCTGACTTGGAGTTCAACCTTCAAATTTCCTAGACAAATGTGATTTACATTTGGGGTTTTTTTTAGGTCAATTCAGTCATTACAACACAAAACAACAACATTTAACATTGATGGTTTGATTAGTACAACTAAATGCATTTTATTAACTAAATGCAAGATCCCTAGAAGATGCTTTCTTTACATTACAAGTTGCACAATTGAGATACTCCCACCTTAAATTGCACATCAATCATTATTACGCAATTCAAGAAACATGTTTGATCGTTAATACGTTCACCAACAAATAATAACGGCAAATAAAAATTTGATATTTGGAAACTACTTGTTACGATGAATTCAACAATTTCATATATGATAATATTATTGTTTATATATTTATTCAAATATGTGATCAAAGTTAGACATTGAATAGTGACATAAAGTGAAGTGGGCAATTTAACCTGGTACGGAGGAATAGTAAAAATGGGAGGTTCGAATCCACACTTGAGCGAAGAGACAGTGTCAAAGAAGTGGTATGCTACGTAGGCTTCTGGAAGTGAGGGACATGTTGATGAGAACAAGTGTGGTATGTACAACATGGAAATGCAATTAGTGGAATACAATACAACAGCTACAAGAAACACTGGTGCTACTAGCATGAAGCATCCAGTTGCATGTTCATTTTTTTGAATTTGAATTTACAGTTGTAAAGTCAGTAGCTAGGTTGGTTATATGCAATCTAGTAGTAATGACAATTTTTTGTATGTTATAAGTTTTTTTTCCAGAAAATTAGCTTCATTTTTCAGTTACCACACGCAGTTATCTCCACAAAGATATGCTCAAGTAAAAAATAAATCGCTTTTTTAAAAAAAGTCATTGAATATAAATGACAAGTAATGAAATCAGAAAATGGTCTGTAATTTAAGAATTGTTTAGTCTATACTTCTGATTGTGGATAGTTGAAGGGATGTGGGTACATAATATTTATTCAAAAATCAGTTTAATGCATCTCTGACCCCAAAATTTTATAGATTAAAATTCAGAGGTAAGTAGAGTGTCATTTTAGAGGACATGAGAATAATCCACATTCAGCGCTTCAGACAGTCACAAGACTCACAACGACCATCAATTTGTGTGGGTAGTAGGGGTAAAACAAAATTATGAATTTTTGTCCCCCGTTAAAATGAAAATTGTGTAAGAGAGTCATTAAAAAAATCACGTGGGTGAAGAAAGTGTTCATTCTTAGAGAATCTCCGATGAAAAAGCCAATTTTGGGACTCTCTTATGTCACATGGTATATTTCAATTTGAATTTCAGTATGATGTAAATAAAGAAAATTGATTGTCGGTATTTTTACATTTTCATCTCCATTACTGCCGTCACAATTTATATCTTCGGTATGAAGTGTGCATCATCGAATGAACAAAATTTGAGTTGCACACATGCACATTTATAAATTTCCATTAATATTTCTTGGATAGAGAAGTGAGGATTTCAGTATAAATTTCTCTAAAAAAGTATTTTTACTTACCCCCTCTAAAAAAAGTGAGTCACATATGTCAAATTGATTCCAACACTTGACCCTTGCATTGGAGATGCTTTTGGTGTTATGGTTCCATCAATATGACGTGCCAACTAATTTTTACCAAACCAGCTATATATTGCATTGGAGATGCTCTTAGTAAATCGGAGATAATATTTAACTTTAGTTCAACATATTCAAATTTTATTTAGAGTGCTAAAATGATCATAACTTTAAATTGAACGTGTCAATATAACCCTGCAAAATGCGAAGGTGTCAAAATAACCCTAACTTTATGATGTATGTGTCAATCTAACCATACATGTCGTTGATTTCAATTGTCAACGGTAAGTTTGGGCGGAATTAAATAAAATCGCCATTTTAGATATGGATTACAAAAGAAAAAAGAAAAGACATAAATGCCCTCTGCTTCTTTCTTCCCCTCCCTTCTTCTTCTTTATTCTTTCACGTCCCTTCTTGTTTCTTCCCCCTTTTCTTCTTCTTCTTCTCCTCTTCTTCCTGCCATCCGGAATTTGCGCCCCCCGCTAGGAAGTGGCTTCCAACCGCTTGATCGTGATAGTAGTGAGGTTGTTGTGATTTGCCCTCGGGGTTGTTGTCTAGCCTCGATTTCCCCAGAGGTTGTTGCCCATCCTTGATTTACCCCAGAGGTGGCGGTGGGGATGTGGGGGTGGCAGGGGTTCAATAGGAAAAACATTTTAGTTTAGACCTTTCAAGTTTGGTGAACTCCTAATTTCTTCACTCAACGTCGGAATTAGCACAAAAGATTATAATTGCACAATTCGTCATAAAGTTAGGATTATTAGGGCATGTACAGTGGTGGTATCTTAATTTTAAGAAACCGTTTTAGAGACCGAAAATGTCCACAATGGTGGTCTCTAGAGCGATCTCTTATTAAAAGATCACCCTTTGGTCTCTTGCTAGAAGACCACTCAAAAGCCTACTTTCCATTAATGCTTGTCAGCCCACTTTCCATTAATGTATTCTTTTAGTAATAATTGATCAAATTATATCAATATTTTGGTTTTCTATTTGTAATAATTGATCAGACTAGATCAATATTTCAAATTTTAAATTGTAATAATTGGTTGGACTAAATCTATATTTTATTATTTATAATTTTTCTAGTTGTAAAATTTATTTTAAAATATGTTAAATGTTTATAAAATCTGTAATTTTGTTTTCAAATCTGTAAAATTAAAATTTTCACTTTAAAAAACGAATTAAATTTTAAAAACGAAATTGTATTATTAAATTTCACTTTCAATTTATTTGGCTGGACAAATTTATTTACATTAAATGTAAAAAAAATTAGTTAGCAGGATAGAGAAAATTAAGTGATGTCCATAAATAGTAGAGAATAGTCTCTTACAATTGTGAAGAAAAAAATGGTGGTCTTTTAAGTTATTTCTTGGAAGAGAGAGATTGATGAAAATAATATATTAGTTGGTAAGAGACCGCTGACGGTCTCCACCATTAAACATGGACTTATAAAAAATGCTTGCCCTTATACTGCTATTTTCAACCTAAAATTGAGGTTGTAAAAATCTTTTTAAATTTATTTATTTTTATAATAAAAACAGGAATAATTTCCTGTCAGATAAAGAAAGTTACTCCCCGGCCCGCGTGTTACCTAGAGTTGTACCAGTGTTATAGTTACCTAAATAGCTACATTTGTCGTGGAGGAATGATAAATTAAATGCGCGGGAAGCGTAAGTTGGCGGGAATGGAGAGGAATGCCGTGCAGCTGAAAATACCACCCGGGATTGCTTTAGCAACAAGAAAATACAAAATGTACTACTCAACACTGCCCGGCTTTTTTCACAAGACTACGTTATCAATTGCTTTTAGTAGAGCTGCTTGTAACTAAAATCAATTAATTTTTAGAGTACCAAGAGACCAATTTGTGATTTTTTTTTGTATAAATAATTTTTATTTTAAAATGAGTAATTTTTAAATATTTTTAAATACTTAATTGATATATAAAACCGCTAATAAATACTGTCAAAAACATTCAGTAACATTTCTATATATACTTTTACAAGTATTACCTTAGGTGATATTACGTCAGATCTAATTTAACACTTTTTAAAATTTAGGTAACACTTTTCAATATTTACGTAACACTTTCCAAAGGTTTAAGTTTCACTTTATAAACTATTGTAACATTTTAAATAAGGGTTGCAAAGAAAGTGTTACGATAACTCTAATTTGTAGTAGTGTGCCTACACCCCACCACGCCACGACCACTCGCCACTACTGCCAACAACCACCGCAAAAAAACCATTGTACGCCTTTGTCACCGTGGTTAAAAAAATTACAATGGAAAATGTGCAAATTTGCTTGGCACATACCAAAATAGAAAGTGTGCTGATTCAGCTGGGACAAATGGAGTAATTGGATATAATGCACAAAAACACTGACTCATTTACTTTTAACACTTGTTTTTAGAAAAAATGCATTTTGGTGGGTGAAAATGTTGGTTGGGAAAATGATGAGTTGAAAGGGTATTACAGGTTTTTTTGAAAATAATGCAAAGTTTAAATGTAGTATAATAATATAAAGTTTAGGCCATTATGAGCTTTTCAGTTTTGTCTCCCTCCAAATTATGAAACGTTGTAAGAGAGAGAACCAATGTTAAAGAATCAAGCCAACATAAAAAGTGACTAATAAAATAGGTCATAAATATAATTTCTTTATCCTCTCTCTACAAACTTATCCTCTCAAACTCATCTTCCCCAGGAAGCCAACCGAGAAGCCAGCTTGGGGGCTGTCTCCTCCACCAGATCTGGTGGTCCGGCAGCCTCCCAACCCTAGTTGTAGCATTATTTTTCTGTCCTAATGCAGTTTTTAACTTTAGAGCTGAAAATCGATCGGTGAAAGGAAGTTTCACCACATCGTAAGTCGGAGAACAGATATAGCCGGCGATGAAGAAGGAGCCCAGCACTTCCCGGCTAAGATTGACCAGACGACGGAGCTCGCTCGCTCAGAAAAAAAGGAGGTGGACGTTCGTTGATGCACGAAGAAGACGGTGGCTTTCATACGGAGTTGACGGCGTTGCTCTTCAGAGAGGCGCACGCAAAGAGATGATGGCGCCCGACCGTGGGGGGTGTTGGGGGAAGAACGGGTGGTGGAGTATAGCCGCAGGAGGTGAAGTACATTGACGGAGGAGGCGCACGCCTTAGCCCAGTGCCAACGATGATCAAAATGGTAAATTTGGTATTTTTTTTTCAGTGGTGACATGGTTGGTTCAGATCTGTATAGATTGAACCGGGTCACCATTTGTGCTGAAATGGAATTATGCTGGTGTTAATTTCCTACTTTAGTTTGGGCTATTTTATCTCCGGTAGATCATATCTGGTGCACCTTTACCCTGATTCAGTTTAGTAGTAGTGTAGTTAGCCTCTAAGGCAATCAGAGCGTTGTGTTCGACTGACCAGACGAAGCTCGGAGAAGTTCTTCCCCCTAATAAATGATGGTCTTTAAGTTTCTATACGCCAAGGTGGCGTGGAAAAAGTTCCGCTACACCATGTCGGTGATGAGCTCAAGTGGGGAGGCTCACCCCACTCACTCTCAGTGAGCCAGCCATGTGGAATTTTATCCCACCTTGTAATAGTTAGACTTTTCTCATTTTTGTTTGGGTGTGCTAAAATTTATCAGTTCATCAAGTGTAATAGAATAGACTAGCGTATTACTAGTTTATCAGCTAAAAGTAGATAGATGAACACTGATGATTGTGTATACAATTAACCATAAATGTAACTCATTTCTATATATTAATGAGAATGAGTCCAACTATTTGTTTCAAAAAAAAGTGACTAACGTTAGTGAAACGGAGGGAGTGTGATAAGTACACATTCAATACTTTAAAGACAAAAGTTAATGTACCATCAATGAGAAAATGACAGATTTGGTACCCATTTATAGGAAAAATTACATTTTCGTTCCTCTTTTGCAAATTGTTCTCAAAATATCCCCAAATTATTATGAAATATTCCAAATTTGTACTCATACTATTAGTGTTTGATAGTCCCACACTGATGGTTGACTAATTACTTGTTTAGTATATAAGATCTTGGGTCATCTCTACATAGCACCAATTGATTTTATGATAGAAACCCATTATTTTTACATGGTATCAGAGCCCAAGGTTGGCCTGATCGGCCTAGTGGACCTATATTCCCACTGATAGGCCCGTGACCCCTTTTCTGTCAATGTTTGCGCGATGAATAATACCACTGCAAGTGAGAGGCGTGTTTGATAGTCCCACATTGGTGGTTGACTAAGTACTTTTTTAGCATATAAGATCACGGGTTACCTCTACATATTACCAATTAGTTTTAAGATAGAACCTCATGATTCTTACAATTAGCCAATTTAAGTGAGTAAACATTGAGTCGACATTTCTAACGATGATAGAGTCGTTGTTGGGAGGTATGGACATGGAAAGCAAAGACGATAGAAGAGATAGTGAGTATGGTTGGATTGGTGATGTTCAGAATATAGTGGAAGATGCAGTTGAGAAAACTGGAAAAAGAGAATTGATTTTTTAAAATTTAACCCCAAAAGTTGTTAAATAAAAAAATTACATCGATAACTATTGACAGATTCATTAACTTAATTAAAAACTTATTATGTCTGATAAAAGGAACTAATTAAGAACATCAAGCAATAATTTGGGAAGTTTTTAGGATTATGATGTAAAAAGAGGAGCGAAGTATGTAATCTTACGTTAAAATAGACAATAAACTGTCATTTTCTCTAATACTCCCTCCGTCCCATAGAAATTGACAGAATTTCGTCCCACAGAAATTGCCACAATTCAATTCTTAACTAAGTGGCAAAAAACGAGCTTATACATTTACTATATGGAAAAGTACAAAAATGACCATATAAGATTGAGAAAGTACAGGAATGACCTTGTAAAATCTAAAAGTGCAGAAGTAACCCTATGTTTTAGTCAAAATGTGCAATTTTACCCAAATTGAACTATTCCGGCATCGACAAAAGAAAGTCAGACATTGACCATTTATGAAAAGACAAAAATGCCCCTAATTTTAAAACTAAAAATCTAATGACCATTATACCCCTTACCCTAAGCTTCTTCTTCAATTTCAAACACCCTAACACTAAACATGCTGCCTCCATCGCCGCCGACCGCCGCCGCCACCAGCCACCACCAATTCCCGCCCGCTACAACCCTTTCCTTAACCCTCAGAAGCCATTTTCAAAAACCCAGAACTACTACCTCCGCATTAGTCCCTAGCGGCGCCGCCCACCTTCATCTTCCAGAACCATCAATTCCGCCCAACACCACCCCCTCCATACATTCAACCTCTCCCACAACCCCTGCTTTCAAACCCAATTAGCTGATTCACAAAGATGGACTGGAGTCATGGCGTCGCGGCGGAATGACAAACCCAACACCACCCCCTCGTCAGCGGTGATAAACCCAGTACCGCCTATCCAATGCTCGTCACAGCCTCACCTGCTCCGCCTCAAGCCTAGAACCACCGAAACCAGTAAGCCTCCACCGCCACCAGTAAGGCCTCACCGCCTAGAACCACCACCACCAATAAGCTCATACATACCCTAGCCCCCCGCCGCTCCTAACTACCCT
>JAULKM010026548.1:0-13891 GCA_032355605.1 Rubia tinctorum | reverse complement strand
ATTATCCAACGGGTAACCCGTTATCCAACCCAACTCAACCCAATAATTACAACCCAATTATATCCATTAACCCAATGAGTCATTATCCAATAAATCTTATCCAATAAGTGAAAATAGTAGATGGATAACAGTTATCTATTGGGTGATCCGACCCGTTTGACGGGCCTATTTCTACTGTTTTCAGGTTCAATTAACATTATAATATGACTTTCTTAAATTAAATATAAACATTAGTATTTTAATATATGTGTAAAACTATTATTAATTATGTGATATTTTTTTAATTCACCATAACTTATATTTAAAAGTATTTTTATTTGTTAGAATTTTTGATATCATTAAAAAATATATTAAGCATTTGTAAAATTATTTTCAAGAAGTTAAATTAGAAAATTTATTGTGAAACGGAGGTAAAATCTACAAAAATGACAATAGAATTCAATTAATCAGCCTAAGAATTTCATAAAGAAATAATTATATTTTGTAAATGTGACAAAATGTACCATCATACTTTGAAAATGTCAAGAAATCAGGAAAACAAATTTATGTTATGGAATTAAGTATGTTAGGGTGAGCGTTCAATAAAATTTTAACAAATGTAAATAGATTGGGAAGTTAAAGGTAGTTTTTATTTTCCAAATAAAAACATAATAAGTAAATTAATTAACAAGTCAAAATCACAAATCAATTTATACCAAATTAAAAATCATTTTTTTATTTATAACCAAATTTTAATTGAAACCAATATATCTATTATATTATAAAAAGGGAGAATCCCAGATTTACAATAAATGTTCGCTTGCTAAAGCCTTCGCTAAAAACGCAGTGTTTTGGCCTTTGGTTTCTCTTCTCTCTTCTTTCATATTGTTTCATCTCCACCTGTTTTCTCCTTTCCACACTTCCACGCGTCAGCTCATAGCAATTTATCTGTTTTCCATAGAATTCCACAAGTTTCATCTTTTCCAATTACCAAAGTAACCATACAATCATGTTTACGAGCCTAAAATCTCAATGCTTTTTCAAAATACAGACTCTTCTTCATCATCCGTTGGTCCTGAGCTCCGATTTTCCTTGGAAAAAGCTCTGATTTGCCGTTGGATGTTTTTTGTTTCCATTCTTTAGTCAACCAACAGACTTACCATTCAACATATATGTTTATACTTTCTGAATTTGGGTTTCTTTCACCGCATAATTTTACAAGTTAATTTCATGGTTTCCCCAACTAAAATTGGTCATCTTTTTCATCATTGTTGGCCCATTGTCTTTAATTTTTATGTGTTGTTTAAATTTTCTAGCCGATATTGGGTCTGGATGAATGTGATTTTGACCTTTACTGTGCATTTTTGACATTGATGTGTTGTTCGGCTTTGTTCTGCCAAAATTAAAATTGTGAACTCAATATCTTTGTTAAATTACCAAAAAAATCTAATTGTTTTCTCCTGTTTTCGATGTCCGGTTCAAAATGTTTTGCTCTTCCTGTCTCGGGTTCGGGTCGACCCGCAAGGTTGCTTCCAAGATGGTTGCAGCACTTGCCAGCTCCGATATTTGAACTCAGATTCTCCGTTGTCTCCACCTTTTTTGCAGTGATCATTCTAGTATTTGAGATGTCTTAATAGTTTGGTTTGGATTCTGTCTTAGGCATTTCTTGCTCGCCTAGATGCTTTGGAAAATGATAGTGCTGCAATGGAGACTGTACACAAATTGACGACAATGATGGAGCTTCTCTTTATAATGAAGGTAACCTTACCATTGGTGCTCGGATGATGAGATGATGGGCTGAATTTTAAGTATTATGAATATGGTTTTCTCTTTATTTTCTTTTGCAGTGTATCAGAAGCAATAATTTGGGGGTACAAAATGCAAAACCTGCCAAGTTGAAGCGCTAGAAAATGCTAAAAAGGACAATCATCGAGCTTTTAAATGAGGTGTACACCCCACTTCTATTTACATAGTTGGTTGTTTCAGCTGAATTTTTTTTCTTGAAAATACAGTGTATTATATCTTTTGTTTTGAAACTGTGTAAATCTGTTGTAATTGACTGCTTGTTAATGCTCATGAAAATACAGTGTCGTAAAAATGGAAGAAAGAGGAATACCAAATAGAAAGGACTGGAGCCCCGAGATGTGGAAGCACCGTGACTATTAGTGAAGCATTAAGGCAGTTGTAGTGTAAAGCCAAGATAGATACGAGTGAGCTGGATGAGGATTGTGATGGCTTTCTTTAACATCATGTATGGATCTTACAATTTTTTGTCAAATCTTGTATTGTAGATGTTGTTTGCTCTATGGTTACCATTTGTCCATAGCACGTTAGTTTCAAAGCACTAATTAATGTGTTTATTACAGAAAATGGAAACTTGCATACGAGGACTTATTACTAATTTGGCACAGTTCCGTGACATGCATATACCTTTCGTGCAAATGTATTGTCATTTAGCGGCACACAAGTTGTAGATGGGGCTAGACTAACAGGCGTAATGGTGATTTGGAAATAAATTTCCTATCTGGGTTCAAAGGTATGAATATATATATATATATATATATATATATATATATTATTGGATGTAGTCATAATATACATGGTTTGTTTTCCACAAGATTGAAGGTGTTCCTAGGCACCTAGGCTTAAATCTTATCTAAGTTCGTTATATATTGTACACTACTAGAATGAAATCTGGAAAAAGTAAGAAAATTATTAAAGTATGAGTTCACAATAATAAAAAAATGGATGTCATATTTGGAGATCAATCGTAGGAAACTCAAAGCATTGTAGTCACTTTGCCTAAAGTCTATTTTCTCTGATATGTACCTGAATCGTGAACAAAATGAATGCTAATTAATAGAGTGGGATGCTTAGTTTGCTCTGAATTAGTTATCTTCTCTGGCTATGGGGATAAAGCATATGCATGTAAATAAAAATATGAAGGGTTTTCGAAATGAAATGTGTCTTTTAGTTTAATTAAAATATAGATAGATTCTTTTGTACATGATCAACGGTTCCTGGGATTATAACTAATGGGTGATTTTTTTTTTGATTTGGTCGGGTTTGAAACTAGAAAGTAGAGTGCTCTATTTTGGAGAAAATTTATCGAAATTACAGTAGTTCTGATGCTTAATTTGGATGAACCAGGGAAGAAGAAAATGGGAGGTGGTGGTGCTCAGCAACCAAAAATAACTAACATAAGTGTATGAGAAGCATGTTTCTAGGCATGAATTGTTTCATGTTTTCTTCTATGCTTAACCAATGCATTAATAGGAACTACTTATCTATGTAAAAGCTTATCTTTCTCTTTCTGCTACAAGAAACAATCCTTACTATGTAAGGGACCAGTGGTTGCGTGTGAAGGAAGTTCAACGAGCACTTAGAGATTCCACTAAGGATTATGAGCTGCCCAGAAGCAAGTTTCATGTTTACATATACTCTTTTAGCTTTATGTTTATGATTTTTTTAATGATATATGGAAAGAATAAATGTGTTCAAATGATATTTGCAGGTTTGATCCCTGGTCTGCTTAATGGACTTTAACTAATCCCCCATTTGAAAATCAATGTTAATAATATTACATTGCCTTGGAGAAGCTAAATTTAATGAAGCTAACCCAAAGAAGCAGATTCAGAATGATTGTACCTGTTTTAGTAAATGAAGCTGTAAGATATGCATCACTGTACAGAGGAACAACATCATGCCCACAAGGAGCAGGCCCAGCATTCAGCACAACCACTTCCTTGAAAGACTTCATTATCTTCATTGTAATTTCTTAACGAAGAAAATCTACAAGAAGCAAAATTCGAGGCTTTTAACCTAAATTTGACAGTCCGCGTATAATTAAATTAAATATGAATCTATCTCTTAAAAGATAGTCTTTCCGTAACTTATGGGAAACTAATGTTTAAACTGCAAATTAGAAGAAATCAAGATACAATTTTTGGCTTTCATTAATCGGGTCATAAACTTATAACTACTACACATTGTATAATAAATTTTTGATGTTGCATCTAAAACCTTTTATCTTTCTATAATTCTAATTCAACTTCGTCTTTCCATGTGCCTACGGAAAGACAGTATTTTCCAAGATTTTACCAATAAATATATATATATATATATATATATACCTAATTAAAATCAAGAATTTATTAAATCAAATATTCATAATATATACCCAATTTAGCTAAGAGTTCGTCTATGGAAAAACGGTCTTTCCATAAGTTATATTAGAGGGGGAAAAGTGATATTATCTCTGAAACTCTCTCTTGCCGCAGACTGTCTTCTTCATTCTTTTTCCCCCATCATCCCATTAGGGGAGAATGAGGACATCTGTTTATTTTAATTCATGTTTTTTTATTGAATAAGTGTGAGATTTATATCCACGTATCAGTTTTTTCCGACCTGATCGATTAGATCGTTGTATTCATGATGATAACTCGATTTAGTTGTTCACGTGATGTATTGTTCTTGATCTGCTTGGGAAGATCGTGTGTTTGCAATTTCATTTGTGATTTTATTTTTGGGTTTCCATTAATTTGGGCTCGTCAGATCTGTATTTTTCAAGTTTTTTACAGTTTGGACAATATATATCGTGGTTGGATTAATTGGTGTTACAATTGTAGAAGATCCCTATGTTGGAGCAGTGATATTGATGTGTGATACGCTCCACTTTGCCAAGTGGTCATGATTTAAGCGGGAAGCAAGTTAATTTCCCCGAGGACAATGTTACAGTTTTTATTAATCTCTTATTTGTAATAGTACAGATGATCAGTCTAGTTAACATGTAATTTAGATATTCTTGCAATATGATAGTTATTGCTAAAGGCTAGATATGTTGGATGTCAATTCCACTCATTGTTATCGCCACCGGGTGTTTTCCCATCATCTTTAAATGATTGATTTCAAAAAATAAAGAGAGAAAAAATGTGGAGCAAGTTTTGCAAGGAAAAAAGGCAAAACGCGAAGCATGGAAGAAGTGCACGAAGAAGCAGAGCCAATTGGTATTCCCTCCTCCGCCTTTATAACTTAAAATGGTATCATTTCATTTTGAGTTCAAAAGGGGAAAAACTAAAATTATTACATATAATACTTAAACGATGCCGTTTAAGTATTGGGTTTAAAATATAAAAAAAAATACTGCATCATCGTCTTCATGTGGCCGAGAAGAAAATAGGGGCGGAGTAATGTTTTAAAGGGGTGGTTCGGTGGCATAATAGGAATAATATTTGCACCAAGAGTTGACAGCAACACCCCCCCCCCCCTTGTTCCAACATTGTACATCAAGGACCCATATCACTGACACTATTAGTACCCTTAAATTCATCTAATTTTGCAAGAATAAAAATGCTTTTCAGGTTTAATCGGGAATTTAGGAAAATGATTGATTTTCAACAGTATTATAAAAGTCCCTTGGTCGGAATATTAAAATCTGCCATCAACTAGAATTTCACCACCATCCAACACAATTCCATTGGCCTGAAACTCACCATCGCCAAAATCATAATCGCATGCATAAGAAGACCATTAAAATTTATAAATCAAAATAGGAGTGGCAGTTGTGAATCACTTTAACCAATAGGTGAATCACTTCTAGCAAGGTGAAGGTGGATTGATTTGTAGGGAGGGTATCACTAGATTGGTTTGGTATAAATTGAGAAATCATAAATCTTGGGATCATGAAGAACAAGGGAGACTACATATGTAAACGTTGAGAAAATTAGGATCTACTGAAATTTCACTGTCGTCGCTCCTCAAGACCACTTAGTGAGATTAACTCTGAACTACAAGAAACATGAACCCTAATCCACTATTTTTGCTGCACAAACTACACCAATGTTGCTACATATCATCGTCACTGCTGAACCGATCAACTACTGCTCGAGACCACTAATGCTGCTGAACCCATCCCTCTCCCACCCCTATCTGATTCTTGAATGTGTAAGTGGTTTTGTAAATCATGGATGAAATCAGGAACGATGGTTAGAGGGAAAGAAAAGTGGCGAAGATGATGGTGGTGGAATGGGACTTACGAGTTGGGTGGTGGCGAATAAGCATAAGGTGGGGGAGACATGAGAGAAGCTATATTGTGCTCAATTTATAATTTGTTTTTAGAACATTTGAAGCTTGTTAAGTCCAAAATTTGTATGGGTTACTTATCTCGAATACTCTTTCTAAGCCCTGAGCCATACCTGTTTCGACAATTAAGTCAGGTAGGCAGGCTCTGAGCCGTACATGCTCTGACGATCAAGTCATTTTAGAGGCTTCCATTTGAGTATTTGTAACGTGTCTAGAACCAAGGAATCAGAGAGCATACCTTTTCCAAATGTTATCTTCTTGATATATGAGTGGGTAACTGATTGGAAAGGTCACGACCTATCAGTATTTTCCCGTTGCCACTTAAGGCCTACCTTTCTTTATTTGGGCCATCTCTTTCTATTTGGACTGATATAATCATAACTGGGCCAACATGCATATATCTCAAAGGAGCTGTTTTTCCCGCTTTGTCCTGGTCGTTGTACATGTGCGTCTTTTCATATTTTATGGGGGAAATTGTAGCCGTTATTTTTCAAAAAGTGACGATCTTAAAAAAATGGGGTTAGGTTCTGGACAGTTGTGTTGCCTTCTATGATTATCGCCATGTGTCTGTCTTTCAGGCGTTTCACATGTTGGTCGCCTTACACTCCCTTTTTACGAGGCAATTTTAATCATTTTGGCCTTCCTTCGCTTTCGAGATGCATCTTGGGCCTGCTGATATTCTCCCTCTTCTTTTTATTCCTTCCATTTTTCTTCCTTCTACATTTCCTCTTTCCAGTTTTTCTCTTCTTCCATTCCTGCATATTGCTATCCGTGTTTGATCCTTCGGTTCATCAGGTAGCTTCTCTCCCATTTTCTCCTTTGTTTCCTTATAATCATTGTTTGCATTGTTGGCCCCCCAAAGATTGCTCATTCTGTAATGCGACGACCGGGAAATCTTCTATATATGTAAATTATGCAAAATAATGTTTGTTGATGACAGTGTTGATTTTAGGGATCTCCGTGACCGCATAATTCTCCTTGAGTCTGCGGAGACGGTCATAAAAGTCCCCAAGGATATGATTGCAGTTTATATGGAACCCATAATGTGTGGGATGACTTCATTTTCCCTTATCTACTTTTCACATCCTTCTTAAGCTATTACGAACTGAGTTTCATCGATCTTCCTCCTAATTTCATTCAGATATTTATCGGCTTTGAGGTCTTCTGTCTAGTGTTGGGTTTCACTCCCCACAAATTCCTCTATTTAGGATTTTCTACCACCCTAATATAATGCCTCTTTGTTGGATGCATTTGAAAATTCTGCCAGGATGGCTCCAAGGTAATAACCTATCTCCTTACCTGGGTTGAGTGGAAACAGAAGTTGTTTTTGTGGATAGGGAGTTGGTCCTGGATAGAGAAGCCCAAGGTTTGTTTTTCGGCTGGCACGACCAAGACACAGAGTGCGTGTCCTAGTGTTGGGGAGATGGTCTCTCTTAGCCAATTTACTTCCGTTTTAGGAGATTTTCCTGATAAGTCTAACATTGCCCTGCATGGCTTTCTTATTCGTGTTCGTTGGCCTCCCCTATTTACAATCCCTTAGGGTGGCCCTGGTGGTCTTCGGGGTATAGGACTCACTTTTCCTGGTTACTTATATGATTTTTATCAATTGTTTATTGTCTCTATCTGTTGTTGATCCCCTTTTTATGCTTAAGAGATTTTGATCGCCATCATGATTGGTGATTTGTCACGCTTGTCATGTCGTGCACCATCTAGCTGCCCTTCCCTGCAGGCTGATAGTGGTGAGGGGGAAGTAGACTTCCCTGACCACACCATTGCTATATGGGCCCTACTGAGCCTATTCCCGAGGATGTTGATAGGCTAGTCTGCAAGCGTAGATACACTGTGGTTTCCCATGAGGACAAATCTTTGGATATTTTTCCAAAGACTCCATCTTCACCACTAGCTCTTATGCCACCGACTATTCAAATCTCCAAGCCACAATCTGTCATGACTCATGCGCCCTGTCTCAGGTGAGGGCGCTTCAGGCTATGAGTTTCACTCCTCCTCATTTTTAAGCGTCCAACTCTCGAGCGATTGTTAGCTCCGGCGTTATCAGCAATTTCTTGGCTCATGCTGAGTTTATTTCCAAGGTTGTCTCTCTAAACCATTATAATATCTGGCTCTTAGATCATGCTTTCAAAGTGGAATCATCTACTAATACTACTGACTGCAGCATCTCGGTCGTCCTAGAGGTATGTTCCTGTTAACGTTGTTTTGTTGTTGTACATTTTTGTGTGCGCATGTCTCATTATATAATGTTTGCATGTGTTTTGCAACATTTGTGCTCAGCTTTTGCTGTGCAGTTAGAGATCAACGAGGTGCGCAATGACCTTGCAACTTCTCAGATTGAGGTTGATAAATAGCACCAGGTTGTCAGAGGTCTTATTGCTGACCTACAATGTCTTCACCGGTGAGTGATATTCCAGGAGGGTAATCTAGAGCTAGAGTGTGGTGTTTCTACATCTTTGTGGCTCACATTAAGAAGTTTGAGGCAAAGGTAGTCAGACTCCGAACTTTTCTTGAATGTTACACGTGGCTTCATTAGCATCTATGCTAATGTAGTGCAGATTCAGAAAACTTCTGAGTTCCTGGTAAGTGCTTTGTTCAGGGTCTTCGACTTGGCGGGTGAAATTCCAAACCCTATAGAGCTCCATAAAGATATTAGGGAAGTGATCGTCCATTTCAGAGAGCACATCTTCTCTGAGTACTTCACGTTATTGCACCATGGGATGACTATTGTTGATCCTGATGTCTGGAACCCAAATGACATTATAATTAAGGGTGCTAGTTCTTCGACCTTACCAGGAGGGCAAAGGGATCCAGTCGAGCAAGACAAGGGCAAAGTAGAGCAGGATGACAAGCAGAACAAGGACATGTACGGCAAGATATGCAGGATGGCGGTGCAAAAATCTCTAAAGCTTGATGATATTTATTTCTCTTTTCTTTATTTCTAATTTTTTTTATTTCTTCCGAGTCTGTCTCGACTGCCTTAAAGTATTGCTCTATCTCATATAATAAGTTATCAAGATCTCGCGTATCACGTGCACGACCATTTTCTTAGACTCTGATACTTCCCATATGTGCACTGCACGAGAAACGCCACCACTACCCCGACCTTGGGATAAGTTGGCTAAAACTTTAATGAGCACATGCATGTTTCCGCCAAGTTGGTCGATGAAACCTCTCATCTTAGTCACGAGACGCCAAATTTTACCTCAGTTGTGCAATCTTCTACCCCTGACGTGCCACCTTTAAGTTGGTCGGTAACTCCGTCTCCATCTGATCCAGTCGGCTAGCCTGGTTCTCGG
The DNA here is from genome assembly GCA_032355605.1 of Rubia tinctorum. Lineage (NCBI taxonomy): Eukaryota > Viridiplantae > Streptophyta > Magnoliopsida > Gentianales > Rubiaceae > Rubia > Rubia tinctorum. The sequence continues at coordinate 4,523 of JAULKM010026548.1, read as the reverse complement.
ACCCATATACCCACCAAAGAGAACCTTCTCAATATTCTTCAACTGATCTTTCTATTTTCACATTGTGATGGCTTATTTAAGTATGCTCCCAAGGATTTCTTGAGCTCTGATACCAACTGTCACGGATCACCCTTCTTGGGGTTCAACACGTATCTACACTAACTTGGCTTCCTTTGTAGCTCGGCATACATGTCTTTGTTTGTTTTTTCTCGAGGTGCTTCTCTTTTGTATCTCTTCTTTTATATGGACGATATTATCCTTACTAAATTAACACGTCGGTTCATTGCTCAAATTGATGAAGAGTTTACCATTAAAGACTTGAGCTATTTACATTATTTTATTGGTTTGGGGGTTGAGTCTACTTTCTCGGGTTTGTTGTTAGGCCAAGCCAAATATACTTGTAATTCTTCGTGGAGTTGGGATGGCTGATATTGCTGTCATCCCCACATCATTTTTTTCGCATTCTCATCTTCACTATAGTATTAGTGGGAAGTTGCCAATTCCACTCTTTCTCAGTTCTTGGTTGGTGCTTTGTAGTATCTCATTATCCCTCGTCCATATGTTATCTTTGCGGTAGTTCAGTCAGTTAGTACCTTCAGGATCCTTGGGATGATCACTTTGTTGCATTTACTCGTATTATCCTCTATCTCTATGGGACTATTCACTACGTTCTCTCCTTTCGCTCGGCTCGCTATTCCGAGGTGTTAGGCCATTTAGATGAAAATTATGCACGTTCTCTTGAGACCCATCACTTTGCGCATGGGTATAATGTCTTTTAGGTAGCAACCTGGTTTCTTGAAGTGCTAAGAAGTAATTCATGGTTTCCCATTCCAGTTCTGAGTATGAGTATCATGCCTTGGTTAATACTACAGTGGAAATTGTATAGTTATCTCATTTAGTGTGCAATCTTCGACTCTCTCTCTCTCTCACCAGTACCCGCTTATGCTTTGTGATAACAACAATGCCATCTTTCTGGCTCAAAACCCTATTGCCCACAAGCAGGCAAAACACATTGACATTAATTATCACCTTGTTCATGAATTGGTTTCTTCAAGCAAGTTTCGTCTCCACCATGTTCCTACGTCCTTTCAACTTGCAGACATCTTCATGAAAGAATTGTCTCATCCTTTGAGTTGTTCAGGTCTAAACTATTAGATATTTCAAATGATTGAAAAGATGCGACTATGAAAATGAAGTGGTGTGAACATTGTTCATCACTAATAGATATGATTTCAACTTCAAATTCCCAAAGGGTATATGTCATGAAGAGATGTATTATTTCATCTCAAGTCATTAGTCTATAAATAGACGAGTTGTCTTCTCCTTGAAGCCTATAACTAATATACAACTAGAATACAAGAAAACATAAGAAATGAGAGAAGTACTCAATGAGAGAAAACCTCACAAAGAGGAAAAGAATGACAAGGCATTATTCTTAGAGAATTCTTGTTCTTCGGTCCTTTGTTCTTTCGGGGTTGACAGATCTGATCAGGGATCACGTACGATATATCATCTCTCCAGCCTTTTTTGTCAAGTTATCGTAGTCATTTTCTTCAATTTCATCCAATATTTGTTTGTGTGCTATCATAATTGCCCGGAGCTGCAATTGAAAAACATATTTTCAAAGTCAATTACTCTATGTTGTACATGATGAAAGTATGAAAGGGAAAAAAAAGGGAATATTGTTCTCTCATTGTAGCATTATGATTGTCTCATACTTCCCCTTTAACCTGAAATTCAACTATTCAAAATTTCTTAATTTTTACCATGAAAAGAAAAGAAAAAGTATGACAAACTAAGAAAACAGATACTTTTATATCCTTATAAGCAGTGGCAGAACTGGGGGCGAGCCGGTGCCCCCAGCCTCGGGCAAAAAAAAGTATCACCGACTAAGAAAACATTTATTTTTATATCCTTATAAGGCTAATAATGGTTTTGCATATTCTCATAAGCCATGAAAACTCACCTTTCCACGGTTAGCCTTATCGAGATGACCAATAACTCCTTCTGAATTTTTATAGTAGGATTTCGCGCGTTGAATCTGCATCTTCATGAACGCCCTCCATTCATCAGTAACCTTCCTTGAGAATATATCCTCATCACATAAGCCAAATTGCGCGAGTTCGTCTTGTGGAAGATAAACTTTTCCTATTTGTGCACTACATTTATAAGCCAAAATTAGCTAAATTGAAACATGAATGATGCTTAATTAATCTGCATAAGACGATCAGTCTGGTTGACATGTAATTTAAATATCCTTACAATATGTTAGTTATTGCTAGAAACTAGTTAAATTGGATGTTAATTTCACTCATTGTAATCGCCGCTGGGCGTTTGTCCCACCATCCTGGAATGATTATTTTTATAATAAAAAATAAGCCACATTGACTTACTCCTCTGATACATCTTGGAGAATGTTTGTAAGTTGACCTGCTATGAATAATTGTACCATTTTATCACATATGGTTTTCGATGACACCGTAGATTCTGGTGCAATCCCTATTAGTTGGAGGAGCATCAGGCCACCGGTTCCACCCACATGATAGCAATAGAGGAAGAGTTCCTCAAAGTTTGCATACCGGTTTTTCGTTATGTCCATCCTCCATCCCTTTAGCCCGTCTTCGAAAGGCTGTGATATGAATATGACATTGTTCATATACAGGGTACATCTAGAGATGTAAAATAGTGGTGCACTTGTATCTAATGTATCAATTTACAAAAATATAGAGTATTTCTTTGATGTTGCTATAAGGTTCTTTTTTATTGAGAATGTCGTAATATAGTTGTAATTAAAACATTTGCAATCATAAATTTACGTAGATACACTACAACACAAATGTCCTATCAGAACACTAAAAATTGTCTCAATAGGTCTCTAATGAGACCCTTCCATTCATATAACGCTTTTTAATCGTCTCATTATCGTTAGTCCCTATATATCTTGGGTCTCTATATTAAGCGGATCTATAGACAAGATACCGGGTTGTTTTTATGTGTCTTATTATATTAAGTCGCTTTTTGAATGTCCTAATTACATATGTATTTGAATGTTTATTTTATAAGCGTTCTAACATACATTTATTTAGACACTTATAAATGTTCTTATTTTTTTTATATTGGATTACTTTGTAGTATTCTAATTATATATACATATATATATAGACACTTTTAATGTGTATTACATAATATTACAACATTTAATTTTATAAGTTTCCTAATATGATATTATTCATGTCTGCAGCTTAGATTTGACTTATTTTCTTCTCTAGGTTATAAAGAGATGGATATCAATAACTATCCTACATACATAATAAAAGTTCATATATAACACTACCTTATTTTTTTTAATATTATAACCCAAATAGTATGTATATATATATAACCTTACCTAATACATAAATGAAAAAAGTGCATATATAATCCTACCTAATTCACATAAGTATAAATTTCAGTTTTTGATAACTGAACGTGCAAATACAACCCTAGATAGTAAGTGTATGTACAAATATACCCATTCCGACATATTTAGGCCAAAATTCAGTGAAAAGACTATTTTACCCCCATGAAAAAATATAATGTTTATAATTCCCCTAAACCCTAATTTTCATTACTCATTTTCCTTCTCTCTTTTCTCTGATCCTCCATCGCTGAGTCCATCATCCTCCGCCGCTAAGTCCGCCCTCCGCCATTGAGCCCTCCACCACGACACCGTTGAGCCATCTCGCCACCTCGCAGAGAAGGAGATTAAGATTTCGACATCAATGGCAAGAAACCAAGAATTTTTCGATAAGTCCATCACCGCGATGCTCCCTAACCGCTGAGCTCGTCGGGTCAGCTAGTGGAAAGAAAAATCTGTGGGCCAACGGGCAGAAAGGATAGATCAGCAAGCGAAGGTGATGGGTTAGCGCTCAATAACTGCACGAAATCCAGGGGTGAGACGGCGGGGGGAGGCAAAACCCTAGCGATGGGGAAATCTGTGGGCGGCGGCGGAGGAGGTGGTAAGGCGTTAGGGGAAGCTGTTGTTGGCGGCGGCGGAGGGTGTGAGGTGGAACCCTAACGGTTGTGGGAAATTATGGTCGGCGATGGTGGAGGGAGTGAGGTGACGGGGGAGGCGGAACTCTAAAGGTGGGGAAAGATGTGGTTAGCGGTGGTGGAGGAGGTGAGGCAGAACCCTAGCGGTGGGGGGAAGACTGGCGGCGGGAGGTGGTGATGTGGTGAGGGAAGTTGGTGGAGAAGTGGCAATGGTGGCAGAACGCACCTTTTTATTACTAGAATTAATGTTTCACTTCCAATATTTGATGTTTTAATCAAACATTATGGTGTTATATCTTAAGCCTTTATTTCTACTAAAATCATGTGTTTAAATTTAATTCTGATTTTTTTTTTCAAATTTAAACCTTGATTTATATGTTAAAATTTTCACACTTTACTTATTTTGATACTAGCTTTGAGATATTTTACTATCTTAATTTTGAAGTGTTAACTTATATTTTGTTTTTGATTGATGTATTTGTTTTTAACAT
>JAULKM010026537.1:0-13892 GCA_032355605.1 Rubia tinctorum | reverse complement strand
TCTTGTAAACTACTATCAAAGAAGGGTAGAAGATTTATCTTCACAACAAGTAGTAAAAGTGTTGAATATGTTATATGCTCAATGATAGATAGAAGGCTTGGAAGTATAAGTCAATTTCCCCAAGATCCTGTAATTCGTGTTTAACCTCGTTTTAGTGATTGTTGCTTAATTAGTATATTTGTATTGTTTGATAGTGTAACTTTTCTTTAAATTGATAACTTGGAAAAACCAATCCAAACCCCCCATGTTCTTTTATATATATATATATATGCATATCTTTATATCTAGCTTAGTATTTACAATTATATGAACAAACTCTTAGAAACTCCGTGGACAACCCTGACTTTCCATTATCTACTTATTTGTAATTAAGAGCACTTCAGGGCTTAAAAATTGTAACTTTGAGAGGTACGCCGACGACCTCCTAAGCCACCAAGAAGAAGGATCACCCGGGTGGCTATAAAGGTTCCCTGACTTGACTGCCATTAGTTGTCACTATCCTAGGCATAGAAAGAAGCAATTGCGGCAGCTGCTCCATGTCCCAAAAGAAGGAGGCCAAGAAACCCCCCCATTGATAAACCAGTTGTGAAGGCGATGGTTGCTTACCTTGGCCAGTTGGTCAAGGAAATAGTTGTGGCAGACGGATTAAATATTTTGGAAGGCCTTGAGGATCTGAAGAGCTTCATTGAGAAGGCATTGGTTAGTGTAACCACATGTCTTAGTGGCTCGAGCCGAGATGCCCCCAACAACGAAGAAGAAGATGAGGTTAATATGCATTACAATTACTAATTTTCTACTTTTACTTTTCTTCTTCGTTTAGACCCTAAAAACATTTAGACTAACCTAATATTCTCTCTGTGTTACAGGATGGTGAATTGGTAATAACCTCGAGGGAGATACGGTAAGGGTGGCTAAAGCATGACTCTAGAAATTTAGGCATCCCGATAAGACAACTGGTGTAGTAACTCACGTCCATGTGTGCGAGCCAATCTACCATTTCAAAGTTGGATTTCCATATGCCAACCACTATTTCAATGACGTGGGAGAGGTTATAGGGAGTGTCTTAGACTAGCATATGTCTTTTGGTCGAACGTGGAGATGATCCCAACCCGACGACTTTGAAGGCGATGTGGCCTAGGATGATAAATTTTGTTACCTTAATGTCAACGAGGTTAAGGTAATAAGTACAAATAATCACTACATCCATTAAAATTTAATTCTAGTTTAAGAATCGTTTAAGATTAGTTCATTTTCTTGCCAGGCGGAGCCTCCAAATCAATCTGGATCAAGCAGCTCCTACCGTCCATCGAAGTAAAAATTTATGCATGAAAACCATTGAAACTGGTACCTCTCAAGACATCCATCTTGTCCAATATTTAAATTTTTTTATTCAGCCTAAAAATCATTTGATTCCTTGATTTTAGATTAACAACAAGTTCCTGTTCAAAGCATATCCTAAATGTGGATGTACATCAAGTACTGCAATGAGCTTGTGAATATCATGCAAGAGTAGATAAATGTTGTATTGTTTCCACAGTTCCGACCTTCAACTTTTAATAGGAAACATCAAACTAGATTGATGATCGATGATCGATGAGATGGTGGAGTTTGGAAATAAACTTAGCAATTTCAGAGTGATGGTATGGCTAGCGAACTCACAGATTGATGTGTGGATGATGTATGGTTATCTTTTTCACATAAACAGTTTTACTTTTTATCTGAATTTGTATAATAAATTAAAAATCTTTTCTTTGAGGCACCTCTGAGACCAAGTCCTCGACACCAACAATGACCGCATACAATTTGTTCCGTGCTACACGAGAGGCTATGTCCAAGAATTCAAAGCTACATAAGTCGAAATTCATGCTAAAACCATTCTAGATACCATGCTCGTCATTGACACAAATTTATTTGGAGTCATACATTAAAATGTAAGTGACATTTTAAAATTTTCTCAATTTTGGAAAATTGTTCTCCGCTTACAAATTTACTCATGTGCCGCTTTCTTTTCAACGTAGCGATCATTGGTATTTAGTACTCATTACGGAGGAAATTTTTACCCTAGACTCACTGAGATATCAAACCCCACAACACTCTTGAAAACCAACTCATTTCCAGCTACTTTCATTCCTTTCAACGTACTAATTTTAAAATCTACAAGTGTGAATTACGTAATAATTCAAAGTTCAACATTCTCAGGATATATAGCATGCCGATATATAAGGGAAAAGAGAAAGATAATTCATGTTCGGATTACACCTAGGAAATCAAATAATGATGTAAGTCATTCATTTAAAACAATTGCACTTATTCCAATTTTTTTATTTGTAGTATCGGCGTCATATGAGTGGTTGGGAATGCGGGTACTACGTCCTCCTTTTCATGGAAAAACTTGTACTCAAGATTGCCACTGCAAATATTCTCAGTCGACAGATTAAAAATTAAACATTTGTTGTTCTTCCCTAATAAATACTTTCACGTAGTTAATGATCATGATATTTTATACACAACAGATACTGTAAATTCGGCACAAGCATCAACAGCCGGTGCTGAGTATGTATTTCCAACGCCGATTTTGAGTACCGATGCTTTTGTAACTACGTTTCAACACCCCCCTACTTAGGCACCAGTACTCTAGGGGGGCCGACTAACCAGTGCCTATGTACCGAATTACCGATACCACAACAGGTCCCTATAGTAGTGGAAAACCACCTATTATATTATGGTGGAAGATTTGGCAAAGCTCTACCTGTTTCAAATTCTCACGAATAACTCTGTATACATAACTATTAAATTTATAAATTTTCACTTCTCACGAATAACTATATATACATAACCATCAAATTTATATATTTTCACTTCTCACCATGCGTCTTCCGAACTTTAAATATTTTCTTTCAATCCTAATTTTTTTTTTTAAATCTCATACCGGTCTTAAATTGTTTTTGTTATTTGGTTCCCCAGTCCAACAACCAAATGCCAGCTTCCAGTGTTTTAGAAGATTCTAAACTTGCCTATCCCACTTGCCTAACGGGGGGTTCATAAAAAAAAGGCAATGAGATGTTGTGAACATCGATCGGCTAAGTTAATTTTCTATTTTACTAAAAGTCAAATTTTGTAGTGTAACCCGTATTTTATTCCACGATTAGCAAATATCGAAAACAAGCAATCAGTCGTACAACACAGTAGCAATTTGTTCCATCTGCTATTTCTCAATTGTTTAACTATCAGATGCACTGTGTCATAAATCTCGGCAGTTGCAAAATGGAATTTTGCTTTCGTTGTCTTCACTAATGACCATATATTCCAACGGAAGCTTCGTAATGAAAAGACATAAAAAAAAAAATACTGGACATGAGAGTGATCTAGAGATAAACATGACATGATGATGATATGTAGAGATATATTCTATCTTAGATAGAATCTTTTTACTTTTGTGATTCTGTGTTTGACTGTATATATAGTGTACGCTTGTGTCATTAATAAAACACACGTTTATATTTGGCATGTTATCGATCCATTAAAATTATTTAGTGAACATGATGAGAGGTTTCTTTCGTGCAACGGAAAATATTATTTTGATATGATTTTCCAACTTTATGCTAATTTGCAGGAAATTGCAAATGGGGATTACGAAACTAGGGTTGGGGGAATTCACATCCGAATTAGCCAGTGGACTATTAATAAGCTATTAGACTATCCATACCTACACCCAAAATCTATTTTTCTGGACATTTTAGATGGTCCATTGAATGATGTGTACCACAGGGAGAAATGGCCGCTTGAATTTGATAACCCCTACATTGACCCCATGGACTGTAGTGAGAGATATTTCAACCGCAATAGATTGGATTTAGGAAAACTGGGGACCTTTGATCTAGCCATTTTGACTATAGACCAATGTATTACATATGAAATTATTGATAGGAGTTTGGTCCCCTCGGGCGGACACCACCCTTATGTTATTCTATTTAATCTTTGAGAGTAGAAAAATCAATCCCTGGAGCGGCTATTTATAGGCATATGTTGCACTTTGCGTCTTCGAAGAAGATGTTGGCACGTCTACCGTATAGGAGTTTAATCACTCTCATTTTAAACAGTGTCGAGGGTTGATTTTAGAAGGGGAGGAAAAGAGCCAAAACATTTGACAAGGCATACTTTGATAGAAAGGGTTGGGTGTTGCGCGATCGTAAGTGGTTTTATAAGACCACGGAAGCTCCCATGGTGAGCAACATGCCACGAATGGAAGAAGGTTAGTAACAAATGAGTTTACTTTAATTTTGTTCATAAATTGACGATCTTGTTTATGTTATTGTTTATAGCACTCATAGGTTGGTTAATATACTTTGTAGGTACTGAAAAAGCCTACTTGAAAGGTTTCAAGGATTTCTACAAATGGATGTGCAAGGAATTTTGTGTCATGAAGGCTAAGATCAAGTTCATGGAGAAATCTCAATGAGCTAATGAGTGCCACCTCAAATCAATATCCCAACCTCGACCTGACCGATCGACTTCCCCTGGTGACATTGAAGATGTAGATGAATGAATTTTATGAATGATCGATTTTGAATACTGGACTTTGTGGTGTTATTTATTTATGAGATTGTTATTGAATTTTAATGATTTCGTATACTACTTTTAAATTGCATTTCTATGGTCTTTCTAATGCTATGTTAGTTAAATATTTTTAGGATTTGTTTACCAATAATATCAATACTATAAACATGTGAATTATCCAAGGTACATCACTGGACGACTGACATAAACTACATTTCAAATCGAATAACTTATTACTTTTACTTCATTTTCTTTATTACCACCTTCTCCGATCTCCGTTTCGACGTGTGATCTACCACTTAACGTCGACCCACACACCCTCGTCATGGTCATGACGGCCAAGGAAACTGTGAAGACTCCGATTATTCTCCTTGAGCAATATAACTTCTTCAGCTCCACAACCGATGTATACCATCCAAATCCAATCACTTCCTCTAATTCATTTTCTTCAACAAACGCACGTTTCCTTTCGATAACATTGTCCCACCTAGGATCAATAGGATCCATAATATAGAAAACCTGTGTGCATGAGATGCCAATATGAAAGGATCGTCCTTCCAGCCAACTCGACTTCTATCGACAAGGGTGAAGCCAAATCCTTGGTGCACTGTCTGTCGTTAATATCCACCTACTAAAATTTAAACACGATAACACACATACTAATTTAGTCTAGCTCCCAAATTAATGAAACCATGTCATAGTAGCATTTTAGAGCATACATAGGATTGTCACCACCCCCACTTCCAACATGCAAGGCTTCGGAGTCAAGGGACACTTCACTATTTTTAGTGACACTCTTATCATCCATTGATTTCATTGAAAACATAAACCCATTGATGTCATAGCCGAAATAGGAAAGAACGGTCTCCAATGGTCTACGAGCCAACCATTTAACTTTCGTTGGATGTTTGCCGACATATGCATGATCCCGCAACCATGATGCAAATATCCGATTGTACAATTAGAGAACCTGAGACTCATTGAAATTAGGGTGGCCCACTCATATAGCATCCATATGAATCTCGATATATGGAACTACATTCTCGTGGTTGCACAGAACATAAAGATGGGAAGTATATAAATCTTCCGCACTATGGTTAAATAGTTTCCCCTGTCTAACCCCTACATCTTCCAACCTCCCATGTAACACCAACATATTCAACTTCATATAATCAGTGCAACACTCAATGGTTTTTTGTGACGTATCGCTACACAATACTAGCATCTAGCCTATATTAATTTTTCACAAAGTGATTGAAGATTTTCATGTACCTCTCGAACAGGTACATCTATTTGAGAAAAACCAGACCACATAGTTTTATCTCCCACATCGAATGGACTATCAAGTCGACCATAATGTTAAAAAATGAGGGAGGGAAATACATTTCCACATGGCACAAAACTTCAACAATCATTACTTGCCACCTATCCAACTTCGATACACTAATACTTTTGCGACAAATGGACTTGAAAAAAAACAAAGCTTTGTAATGCACAATCACATGGGAAGGCAATGTATATCGAATGGTAATGACATTCAATTCCTGCGTTAAGTTGTGACAACCGTGTAACTGCAACCCACCCAACCCCAAATTCTCGACTGACACACAAGTGCTGATGTTGGACGAGTATGCACCAAGTACTTTCACACTACTAAGGGTCTCACAAAAATATTTCTTCTCCGACTGCGAAATTGAATAACAAGTAGGGGGAAAATAACAATCACATCACCCGCACTCACTCACTGACCCTAGATTCTTCTGAATACCCAACTCAACCAAATCTAGCCTAGCCTTCAATCTGTCCTTTGTCTTCCCAGGGGTATTTAACAACGTCCTACCAAAGAATCACAAACATTCTTCTCAATGTGCATAACGCTTAGACAATGTCTAACATCCAAATTCTCCCACTAAGTTAGCTTAAAATTTTGAGCATTTCTTCCAACTTACTTCAACGGCAACTTTTCTTTTATCTTGCCGAAGTCATTGGGAAAATTCTTAACGAGCAAATGCAAAAAATGGTACTCATTTCTATTCAAAATTCACAGTTTGGTACCCAAAGTTAAATTTGGTATCATAAAGATACCAAAACTTTTATTTATGTTCCGAAATGATCTTGTGACTTGTAAAAACCAATTTTAATTAGGTGAACTATGTAGTCAACGGTTAGAGGGGTAAATCTGTAATAATAAAATATTTATGGGGAGGAGGATAAATTAATCAAAAAACATTAGGGTCGCTGGTTTCTCTAACCTACAGCCCAATAACTCCGTCCAGCTTTCGCCTTGTGACCGCGCCTAAACCTCCCTTGGTCGCCTCCGTCACCGTCGCCGCCGCCGCCGTCTCCTCCTCCTCCTCCAAGATCTCTCTACACAACAACAAGAACCTCACTTGCTAGGCACTAATGGCGACCAAAAATCCTCACGCCTTTGTTGCCTCGCCCTTTATGCGCTGCAGCGCTACGACTAGGAAGGCGCCAGAATCATAGCCGTCTACGACAGAGTTATTCATTTTTGTAATTTTTAAACTGAAGCTATTGACCTAGTTGATGAGGATGTTGCTAAATTGAAAATGGAAATAGTTGCAAAGCCAACAACTCCTGATGAGATCAACCGTGCAGTTTTGAAGCTTGAAATGGAGAGACTTTCTCTTACTAAGGATACAAATGAAGCATCAAAGGAGAGATTGAGACATCCTGAGGCATAATTATCTTTATTGAAGTCTCAGCAAGATGAACTAAATGACCGGCGCTATGAAAGCAATCACCGACGACGGCCTCGTCTTTGACATATTCACCCAGTTCAAACTCGACCAACTTCCGGGGAACACCGCCATCGGCCACGTTCGCTACTTTACCGCCGGTGTCTCGATGCTGAAGAACGTCAAGCCCTTCGTCACCAGATACCGCTTCAGCTCCATCCGGATGAAAAATAGTTTCAGACAACAAAGAAGAAAAATTTCTAGCCGGATGAAAATTAATCTTTATAATAATTTATACCCCACCCCTCAATGTTTTACTATCACAAATTGATCCCTTTAACCGTGGACTACATATTTGACCTAATTAAAACATAATTTTACCAGTCATATATCATTTCAGAACATAAATGAAAACTTGGGTACCTTTATTATATATTTAACTTTGTGTACCAAATTGTGAATTTTGAATAGAAATGGGTACCATTTTGAGCATTTTCTCAATTCTTAACACTTTCATAAATATCTTAACCTATCAGTAGCACCAGTGCATTTTTTGCCTCCACCTTTTCATTGAAGCATGTTTTGGCTAATCGCCATGGGTGCCCCTCGAGAAGATACCGCCCGTGACCCAGATAAATGATCTTACAACTGTGTTTTAATTGGAAAAAAAAGCAGTGTCTTTCTCACGGAGAGGATAAGCAAAGTGGTCTTTCACAGAATACCCAAACAAATTCTCATATGCAGGAAAATTATTAATTGTGCAAAATAACAATGCTTTAAGAATGAAGAAATCTTCAACAAAACCATCATATGCTAGAACACAAACAATCTTTAAACAAAGTCAATAAATCCTCCACTAGAGGAGAAAGATAGACAGATCATTACCCGGTTGCTTCAGACCTAATATCATTAAAGACAGCAACACATACTTACGTTTCATGGTCAACCAAGACGGAAGGTTGTATATGAAAAAATAACAAGCCAAGATCCATGTGTGCTACACATATTACCGAAAGGATTCATACCACCAGTATATAATCCTAACCTCAAATGCCGAGACTCTTTGCCAAACTCAAGGTATAGAGCATCAACTTTCTTCCATTGCTCACCGTCTGAAGTGTGTCTTATCTTATCATCTTTCGATCAGACCCTATCCACGTGCCAACGCAACAACTTTGCATCTTCCCTACACGCATACAACTTCTTCAAACGGGGAATGATCAGGAGATACCCTAACACTTTTTCCGGTGTCTTTTTCTTTGATTTCAATGGAACTTTCGCACCCACCGCAATCTCACCTCTCTTCAACTTGTACAGAGACTCGCCACATACCCGACAAGTTTCTCGATCTTTATCCACTTCCCCCCTATACAACATACAATCGTTTGAGCTTGCATGGATTTTTTGTAATTCCAATTCCACCGGGCATAGTATTTTTTGTTGTAGCATACAACCTATCGGGCATTAAATTACTTTTGGTAAGAAAATCCTTGAACAACTCGAGAGCCTCGGTCATCGACTTATCTGTCCATCTAAATTTTGCCTCCAAGTTCATTATTCGCAGAGTCGCACTCAAAACTGATTGTTTCGAACCATTGTACAAAGGCGTCCAAAGCTTGTAACGACTTTGTCTTACCTTTGAAGTCCCTTGCGATATCATCCACCATTTCATCAAACTTCGTGTTGTCGTCGAATTCATCACCTACCATAGTGTCCTTCAATTCATTCGAATGAGAGGCTTCCACAACTTCCCCATGCTATACCCAAAGAGTGTAACTTGTTTGGAAGCCCCTCATTATGAGATGTTCCCGCAACTCCTTCCTTTCTAAATATGCATCATTTCTACAATCGTTACGCGGGCATCGTGCTCGCGAAGAACCATTTTTAGAAGCATGTTCAAACGCAAATGAAATAAATTATTCAACTAATGACATGTAATAGAGTGATTTTCTAAGATCGTTACCATTTAGTTCATCTCGATCCATTATCCTAAAAGTCAATTAAAAGTCAATACATGAGAACCCATTCAACAATAGTCATAACTCTCTATAATCTCAAACCCTGACAGTTTCTGTGTGTGTATATATATATATTATATATATATATATATACACATATGAAGCATTTAATACACATTCTATTATTTCAAGATCATTAAGTACAAAAATTGAATTAAACAAACCTTCTCCAATGGCAATTGATGAACTCTCAAGTACAAAATATTTCTTCAACAAAGGTGAAGGAAATTGAACTTCTTCTTCACAATTTTAGGGTTTTATGGCATTTAATAAAATGGGCGCATTTTTTATTTTAATATCCGGGCAATTTCCAAACTCGGAAACTTTTTTTTTCTTAATTAAGACACGATTACATATTTTCCGATCTCAAAAAATGTCTCTTCTCTTTATGATATGGTCACCATGTGTTTTCCGAGCTCGGAATCTCATTCGTACCTCATTTCAGAATGCATTGATGGTCATTTTTAATGGCGGTTTGTCACTTCCGCCTTTAATTAGGGTTAATTAAAGATGGTTATTCAAAAACCGCCTTAACATGAGCCTTAACCGCCTTAAATTTTAAAAGAGGGGTCTGAATAGACGTTTCCGAGTTTGGAAAGGACAATTTAATGCTGTTATTAGCGAATTTTTTATAACCGCCTTCAATTGTTGCCTTTAATAGAAGGATCTCTATTGGTGTGTTGTTAGTTAGTATTCCGAGATCATATTTCAATTTTTGGGGACGTAATATTTTAATGGAACGGAGTAGAACCTCCGTTTTGAAAACTTTTTTCATGAGAAATTAGCATTATATAATTACACAGTAACCTTTTCTTTTAGGAATATAATTAGAGTAACCTAATATTACGGGAAATTGAATAATTTGTATGAAATATTTTTAAAGCGGAAGATCCCTCATGCTGCATAAAAAAAAAGAGAAACTATGTAGACTGACGAAATGATTTAGAACAAAGAAGTCAAGATCATTGAACATTTGACCATGAAGCCGGTAAGAATATTTATCCAGGTTTTCTAGTGTTTCTTTAAACGCTCCTGCATTTTTCCCTTGTTCACCATAATCAAGGCTTCAATCGTCATCATGTGCGACAGGGCAATCTGTGTGGCTGTTGAACAATTGTCCATTACTAACCAATAATGAATACTCCCACTTTAAATTGCCCACTTAATTTATGAACACTATTCTCTATCAATTTTTGGCCGAATATTTAAATAGGTATATGAGTAACAATATTATCGCATGTGATATAATTGAATTTGTCGTAACAAATAGTTTCTAAATATCAATTTTTAATTTGTCGTTATTATACGTTGTTAAACATATTAATGGTCAAACATGTTTCTTGAACATCGTGATAATAATTGTTGTGCAATTTAAGTTGGGATGGAAGGAGTATTACATTTGTGCTTTTAAAAAAATATTACTCCCTATGTTTCTCTATAAGTGACATCATATGTTTAGATGTTTGGATTTAGAGGTGAAGAAAATGAGTGGATGAAATTGAATGTAGAATGCAAAAAGTAGAATAAGTGGATGAAATTGAAGAAATATTACAGAAAATGGAAAATGTGCCAATATAAAAGTAACAAGACTAAAAGAAAAGTGTGCCAATAATAGAGAAATAGAGGGCCCTCCGATTCTTTATAAGTGGCAACATAAGTTTAGGTTCTTGGATTTAGGTAAAGAAAATGAGTGGATGAAATTAAATGTAGAACGTAAAAAAGTAAAATGAATGGATGAAATTGAAGGAATCTTACCAAATTAGAAAGTGTGTCAATATAAAAGAAAACAATCAAAAAGAAAAATGTGTCAATAATTTAAAAAATCAAAGGGTATGCGTTTGTATACTTCATGTTTGCATACTACAATCACCGCTTCATTGGATGTGACACCATAGCTCTATGTGCTTGGATTTAGGTGAATAAAATGAGTGGATGAAATTGAATTTAGAAAAAGAAAAGTAGAATGAGTGGATGAAATTGAAAGAATCTTGCCATAAAAACAAAGTATGTCAAATTCACAAAAACAACCAAAAAATGAAAGTGTGTCATATCCAATGAAACAGGGAAGTACCTGTGTTGTACAATATGTTTTCATTTTGTTATCACAGTTTTTTAATATGTATATAAAATTTAGTTTATAACTAAATAAATGCATTACATGAGATATTTTTAAATTCATTATAACATACTCACCTCCGTCCCGCGAGTATTGACATAATTACCTTTTCACGATATTTAATTATCATGTTTGACCATCGATATCTCTAGACACACAACAATTCTATATAAAAAAATTGATATTAAAAAAATACTGTTTAGATGAATATAATAACATCTCACATAATATTTTTATTATAAATATATTAATTTATATTTAGTGTCAAAGTTTATCAAATTGGACTTAAACTTTGACTTGAAAAATATAAATATGCCAATGCACTACTATCAAATGTGAAAAGTAAACAGCGGAAACAGAGGTAACGTTGATTTTTGTAATTTAAATATTTGGATAACTTGTTAGTCCAATCTCTCCCTCTTTATATAAGAACGTTTACTAGTTGAAGAAGATACACTCCCAGATGCGGGAAAGATGGGAAGAGAAAAAACCATGGGAGCTCTCTCCATACTTCTACCAATTTACAATCTGATTTCAGCATACTTCTCCCAATTCCTTCCTCAGGCCTTCCGATTCGTGTTAATTTCCGCCTTCGCTTTGTACCATTCTTATCAATACCAAAGCTCCCGAAACCAATACATGGCGCTAATAAACAACAGCAGCTCCAAATTTGTCTACAGAAAGAAGTACCGTTCGAGCCCCTTTCCGACAGAGTTCGAGTGTTCAATTTGTTTGGCGGAGTATGAGGAAGGTGATGCAGTGAGACAACTCCGGTGCAGCCACTGTTTCCACAGCAAGTGCTTGGACCAATGGTTTCGAGGGAGTCAAGTGACGTGCCCCATTTGCCGGACATTTGTGCTGCCGGAAAAAATTGCGATGGAGCAGAGAGTCACGGTGGCTGATCACCAGACGGTGTACAATGGCTTGAAGGAAGAATTAGCTCTGATTCTGAAACCTATCATGAGCGCTTGGAGTTACAGTTCGGGTGATTTCTGAGTTTCTTGTGGCTGAAATTGGGTGGATTAATTTTAGAGTATTAATAATAAGGTGGAGTTAGCCTCTGGATGTGAAAAAAAATAAAAACACCTTTCTGATATATAAAGTAATAGATCATCTCTACGTATTACTCTCTCCGTTTCTTTATAAGTAGTATCATATGTTTAGCTGCTTGAATTTAGTGAAAAAATTGAGTGGATGAAATTAAATGTAAATGTAAAAAGTGAAATGAGTGAATGAAATTGAAAGAATCTTACCAAAACTGGAAAGTGTGTCAATAATAAAGAAACAAAGAGGGTATAGAATGATTTTCATGTAGTATATATTGATTTTCAGACAGATTCGCATAACTCTAATACTCCCTCCGGTTTCTTTTTATATTGACATATTTTCCTTTTTAGATGGTCTTTTAATATTGGCACATTCCTTTTTGGTGAAATTAAGATTAATTTCATCCACTCAATTTACTTTTTACTCTCCCTATACAATATTCTCCACTTATTTTTATTTTTTTTAAAAAAATATGTCAATTTGAAGATGGCTAATTATTCAAGGCCAGGGAATATGGTACTCTTATTAGTCTGTTAGAGTTCAGATGATTTACAAGACACATAGGATATCTAAGTGTACTCCTTCTGTTCAACTATTATTGGTACTTCAAATTTTGGTACACGAATTTAGAAGATTTCAATTACTTGATAATTTGAATGTTAGATAGAAAAAGTAAAATGCATGGAGTAGAATAATCTCAATCTTGCTAGATTTGGAAGATGCTAAAATAAAATAAACATCCATTTATTGAAAGGGTACCATTATAAAATGAACAGAGTGACTGTTTGCTCCATAAATAGTACTGCATGCCACTTCCTCATTCCTCCCACTTCAAACTGCATACTTACTATTTGACACTATTCTCTATTAAACTTTGATTGTATATTTGTTTAAATATATAAACAATAATATTATTGTATGTGATATTGTTGGATTCGTCATAACAAGTAATTTCTCAAAAATATTTTTTTTGTTTTATTGTTATTATACGTAGTTAAATATATTAATGGTTAGAAAAATTTCTTGATAGACGTGAAAAATATTTTATGTAATCTGAGTTGAAACGGAGGGAGAATACTTGATCAAGAATGATTAAGCAGCCGCTACCGTGGGTGTATATTGGACACATAAATTGTATGGAGGGTGACTGACCTGTAGCTTGACTATGAGTTCACTCAAAATTCCATCCATTAACTATAGTGAGAGAATCTTCAAGAGTGATAGATGGACCTAGAATTTTAAACATGCATAACGTGGAAGTCTAGGTTGGCAGGTTGTATATGATGACGAATTTTGAAATGTAAAACTAATAAGTGTGCTGTTTTTATGTGAACCAGGTCACCCAAAAGGAGTTGCTCCCTCTGTTCAAATTAGAATGACACACTTACTATATTGAGTTGTTTTTTTTTTAAAGTTTGACACTCTTTGTCTTTTTGCTAAAAATGACAAAATGTA
>JAULKM010026536.1:0-30084 GCA_032355605.1 Rubia tinctorum | reverse complement strand
AATAACATGAGATCCAAACAATAAATGTAAGTTAACGAGGAAATTGTGGAACTAACTGCATGCAGTGTGTCTGTGTTCATAAATCACAACCTGCTTCTGTGCACAGTCGGGCTCTCTTTCTATTTCCCAAGTAAGACTTATGAGTGCCATAGCCATTGCAAAGTAGTGATGATATATCCATCAGCAAAACCAGAATTGTGACCTCTTAAGAGAAGCGGAACATACTACACATAGTTTAGAAAACAATTATACATTCGGCACATATATTATTTATTTAAACTTTATTCACACGTTGAAATTGAACAAAAGAGAAACTCACTAAGCATTCATGAACTATAGACACCACCAAGGTACTAGAGTTGTCCAGGTTATGCACATATGCAGCTCCATATTCTTGCAGCAGAGAGGTCTTAATAGACAATTAAGGATAACAAGTAGGGTGTGCGCATGATTATAAATATATAAAACGAGTAGACGGATAATTGATGCATAAGTTTAATACACACAAAATGCATAGAATAGCCACTAATTGGACATACGTGGTAGGGAGTGAAATGCGAATTTTCACACTTATCCCACATATATTTGTTGTTAATATACTAAGCTATATTATACAGTTAATTAAGTAACATTACATAATAATGATCTGATAAACAAGCTCGAGATCTACTTGCATTTTTTAGAGATGGTTCTGTGGTATCCGAGAGGTCGTCAAACCTTGCTAACAAACAAGATTTAGCCTTACCTGTTGTTGATTATGCATATATTTGAAATGGGTGACTTGAAATGGTTACCGACGAAACGCATAAGGACGTTCACTTCATTTTTCAGAAACGGTAAGAACTTAATATAATGAGAAGCCATGGTAGTACTAACTAACCTCTTGTATTGAGGCGTGGTTCAGAAGGAATTTCGATTGTAGTAACCCCCAGTGAAGAACATGGGCTTGACTGAATTTCTTTTTGTGCCTTCAATTTCTCAACAATTGGTGAATTTTGCAACAAATCTGAAGGCACATAATAGGTAACATTTGTTGTCGATGTAGGAGTTCCTCTAAGAGAGATTTTGGGTGGTGTACTTTCTTTTGACACATCAAATAACTCATTTTCAGAACACTTTATCACTGTGTATCTAGGAGCGATTTCATGAAGTTTCAGTTTGGGGTTTGTCAGCTGAACTATGTATTCTTTTTGTTTCAAATTAGCCTCTCTTTACTGAATGCAATCGTAGCATAGAATAGAAGAAGAATATGAATAAGCTTGTGCATCATTATATTTGTTGGAGAAATTTGTTTTTATTTATGGATGAGCATGATTAAAAATATAGCAGACAGTTCGATTTGTATTATACCCGAGAGACACCTTGCATAGCCTGGATGGAAGTTAAACCTAGTAAAGTCTCATAAATATCACCAAAGAAAGTTGCGTTGATAGTTCCACTGGTATCGCTTAGATTTCCTTCAAAGCGACATCTACAGAATAACATCACATATAACACCTTGCAGTGGTATTTTTTAAAAATCCAATACTATGAACGATGGGTATATGACAAGAAGGATGATGAGAGAGAGCTAAAGATATTCAACTTTCAGTTCAGGCCTTGCGTAAGCCCTAAACACTTGCATAAGCCACAATAACATACCCGAGAAACAACATGAATACCAAGTTCATTCCAATATTTCTTGAGGATCCCATAGTAAGCCAAGACGGATTTTCTGCCTTAACGACCAAGAAATATATAGGGAGAAATTAATACAGAAAAAATTAAAGAAATAAAGTGATAAAAATTTGAAGAGAGAGGAGGTGATTCGAAAAATGTCAATGGTAGTAAGAGAAATATAACAAGAGAGGTTAATACAATTGATTTATAGATGAATTGATACGAATAAAAATTAATGTAAAAATATGAAGAAAAATATTGATACAAAAATATAAAGAAACAAACTGGTATAAAATTCATAATGGAAGAAATTATGATACAATTTTTCAAAAGAGAATATTATTAGATTATTTAAAAATTATTTAGCAAAAAATAATAATAAAATGTAAAGTAAATCATAATGTATAAAGTGGTCTAAATAAACATTATTTTCCTTCCTATTAATTAAATTTATAAAAATATTAATATAAGTTTTATTCTGAAAATTGAATAATATTATTCACTACATATTCATAATGTATATTTTGAAGTATGAAATTGTGCATTACATCCATGTATTTTTTAAACGTAAATGTGTATTGTATGTGTTTATTTTTTTACACAATATAAAATGATGCTTAGAAGGTGACTTGATGGCATCCAAAGTGTTAATGTCATGCTTATAATTATAATGAAGCATGTCAGAAGTAATCAAAATTTTCGAATAACTAGATTTTTACCACTGACATGAAAAATATGTATCGTAAGATGATTTAATCACATTAAGATACATAAAGAATCATCAGTAAAATATATAAAAATGTGACCATCACAAAAAATATTACACAATATTTAAAGAATGATCAACAAAATGTATTTAAAAATGTATAACACAAACACCGCGCGATGCGCGGTACTCATCCCGCTAGTTCAATAGAATATGAATGACACCAAAAGTGTATTTGTGTTTAATGGATGGCACATACATGTCTAATCAATGACACCTCATTCATAGTCAGGATTACAATATTGCTACCAACTAAAATCTAATAAAGATAGAGAATTAAATTTCATACGAAATAATTTCTATTTCCTTATTAGTGATGGATGTCATTTTATAATTTGGGATATAAACTAAGACAAGTATATCCAAAAACATTGATCATGACTGATTGGAGCAGTTTATTTCAATTACTATAAAATTGTGTACGATAAAACTAATGGCATGTACATTGGGATTTTTATAGTGGTTTCAATTAAATTTTGAAACAGAACTAAAATCAAACTGAATCCAAAAACTCTCACAGTGGGGGTTTGAAAGCGGTCTCAACTAAGTGAGACTACCTCTCGGTTGCAATTGTTTGCAACCGTCTCAATTTTCTTTGCAAGAAAAGCCCACATGTGATGTTGTCACTTGTTTGGTCCCAGGCTGCCACGTGACATCCTTTGATTGGACCACGTGACAGTCCGTGTCCCCATATTTTTTTTGTTTTTTAAAATCTGATTGGGACAATTAGGTGGTATCACGTGTCCCAACTGAAAATTTGAAAATAAAAACTGAATTTTAAAAAATTGAAATTTAATTTCAGAAATTTTTAAAAATTCTAAAAAACTAAAAAAAACTTAAAAAATTCTGATTTTTTATTTTAAAAAATTAAAAATAAATTTTGATTCTTTTTAAAATTTAAAAATACATTTTTTTTAATTTTTTTTGATTTTTAAAATTTTGATTCATAAATAATATTTAAAAATTGAAATTATTTTTAAATAATAAATTTTAAAAATCAATTAAAAATTACAAGTGCATTATTAAATTTCACATTTCAATTTATCTTAAGTAGGAAAATTGATTTAAATCAAATATTGAATGTAAAATTAATGGGTAGGATAAAGAAAATCAAGTAGAATTCATAAAGTGATTTCACCCACGGTAGAAAAAATATATAGAATGATTTTTTTTATGATTTAAGTTAATGTGTTAGAAGAAAGAAATTAAATATTTAATAAATTGAAACCCAATTTCATAGTACCATTACGATAAATCTAAACAGGACATCGTTACATTATCATAACAGGATATGCTGAGAGAATTAAGCAGCGGGTGGATACAGGTGCATTTATAGTTTGGAGACCAATTAATGACTAAAGTCAGGACTTTTAGGTACGGAGTTGACCAAAAACATTTTCCTTTGCTCATTTAATTTTAACACCTGTGCTGATGCACGATTTATGAATAAAAATAAAAGTGTAACGTAATTATAATTTTTAATAATTTATTAGAAAAATATATTTATATGAGAAAATAGACAATGTACTATTTAAAACAAATGATTATATTTATTAATATTCTAATTTATTTATAAAATATAAACATAATCTAACATGGTATTTGTTGATAAATAAAAATCAACAATTTATATTTAAACAAAAATATAATATATGCATTTTATAATGAAAAAAGTGAATTTTGTTTGATGATACTATACATCATAAATAATACACTGATGAAATATAAAAATATGTGTTTATAATGAATTAATAATTATATAATTCAATAGATAAAATTATGTTTTTTAATTGAAAATAGCAAAAGTATTCATAGTTGTAAGTAAAATGAAATATTAGTATTTTTCTTTACTGATTGAAATCTTCATTCTTAAATAAGCATAATATTAAATTTTAACTAAAGGAAAAGAGAAAGGAATCATAAAAAAGGTGACATGTATGTTTGTACTCTAAATATTGTATGTTTGTAAGTTAAAATATGTAATGAGGGGTGTTTGAATGTAAAAGTATAAAAATTAGATTTAAAGGTACAAAATTTAATTTAGAAATTGTTATCTAAATTTAAATATCCAATGTATAAGTTAAGCAATGCAACGTATAAGTTTTAAAATGCATTTCTAATTAAGGTCTATTTAACCCTATGAATAATACAAATCATATCATCGTAAAAAAGTTCTATTATAGTAACTCTAGTTCCTATCGACATGAAATTTCATTTCTCAACTGAGTACCTAATTTGCAGGAGATAATATTTCCGGTTTGAGAAAGTGCAGGCTTGCTTCCTGTATCATGAAAATTGGAAGAGATTTAACATAAATTATGGTGTAATTTTGGAAACATCATTTTATAGGACATGCTTTGTCATATGGATATAAAAACACTACCATTAAACAACCCTTATAATTTGTATAGACAGTCAAATATTTTACAACAATCAAAAGATCAGCCATAATTTAATTCACAACAATCAACTAAATACAGTACTATCATATTCATGTATGGGAGAAACACTGATACATAGATCCAGCCTTACAGAAAATGTTTGTTACAACGCAAAATTAAACACTTTGAAAAGATACTAACAATCTAGTTAGCAAGCTCTTAATTTCTTGTTTCTAAATGAGAAAATGCTTAATAATACCTTTTCTAAAGAGCAAGTTCTCTGTTCCATTTTAAAAAAAAGTGTTTCACCAATATAGTTCTACTAAATGTAACAATGCAAAACTCCCCATCTGTTGACTATCGCAAGTTGTTTGTTTCAATTTATTTGCATTTTAATTTTGTTTAGTCTAATTTAAAATTTGAAATTAATTTTGTATAACTTAGTATTAATTTATTTTTAATATATTTAATTTAGTTAATTAAAAAAAAACTCGAGAAAATAAGTTCTGATTTTGATCATTTTATTGCATGTCATAAACTTTTTTTGTCATGATCTAGGATCAGCATGGAATAACCTAGATGGATACTTTACAAACATTCAATATATTCCATGAAATTTTAAAGTTTTATTGAGAAAAACATACTACCTCCGTTTCGTTGGATGTGACACCGTGACATTAGGTGTTTGGATTTAGACGAATGAAATGGGTGGATGAAATGAAATTTAGAAATGGAAAAGTAGAATGAGTGGATGAAATTGAAGGAATCTTGCCATAAAAGGAAAGTGTGTCAAATTCACAAAAACAACCCAAAAAGGAAAGTGTGTCCCTACCAATTAAACGGATTGAGTACATTATTTATTTTATTGGAGCGAGAATGGAGATAGTTTTAATGATGTTGGAGTGATATAGACGCAAAAATATACTGTAATAGATAGTGTACGAGTATGAATATTAGTTCATATTTGTTACATTCCCATTATATTTTAGGGGCCGTTAGGTTCAAGTAGAAAAATGGAAAGTAATCAGGAAAGGGAAAGGAAGAGAGGAAAGAAATAACCCTAATTTTTAAAATCTATTTGGTTCAGTTATGGAATGAGAATTAAATTATCTCCTTTTCTCTTTGTTACTGTTTGGTTTACACAAGAGAAACAAATATTAATTTCTAATAAAATAGTTAAAATTTAAAACTCAAACATTGATCAATGAAGCAAGTAAAGATTTCACATACTCCCTGTGTTTTTGTATGTTTGGCACACTTACTATTTTAGTATGTTTTTCTAAAATTGTCACATTTCCTTTTATGGCAAAAAATACACCATTATTAACCACTCATTAAACTTTTTTACTCTCCTTATTCAATTTCATCCACACATTTCAACTTGAAAAAAAAACATCTAAACCTATGATGCCAAACATAGAAAAACGGAGGGAGTATTGCCTTTGCAACTCAGTAGGGCAAAAGCAAGACATTCAATTTGTTTGGTTGACCTTTATAATATAATAATATTTATGTTAAAAATAATATAATTACTTTTTATAATGCTAAAATAATAAATTAAATTATTTATATAAGAAAATAATATATTCATATTATAATATTGTAACTATCATTTATGATATAAACTGTGAAATAATATTATTTTTTAAAAATAATATTACTTTTATTACTATCCGATCTATATACAGGAAAAGTAAAATTAGAAAATTATAATTTTTATATGATATAATTTTTTGTCTTAAATTTATTAAATTTAAAGTATAACATTACTACTTAATTTATTACTATTTATATTATATAATTTAAAAATAATAGTATTTATATAAAAATAAAATTTATTTATTTAAATAATATAATTATTATTAGAGTCCGTCTCTTGAAAGACGGTCTTTTCATAAGTCATGTAAGGACCAAGGTTTAAAGTGTAAATTAGAAGAAATTAAGATAAAATTTTTGGGTTGTATGAACCTGGTTATAAAATTTATAACTACTATACGTTTTATAATAAAACTTTAATATTGCAACAAAGATCTTTTACCTTTTATTATTATAATTAAACCCCATCTTTCCTTAAGTTTATGGAAAGACCGTCTTTCCTAAGAATTTGCCTATTTACATATATCAATAATATTTTATTACTAAACTCCATCATTTTGATTAAATGAGTAAAGTACTACTCCCTCTTTCTCCATAATGCAGTTAGCTCCGAGCTCAATTATGAAGATTTTCGGGTCTGATTCCATCCCAATCTTTAATAGTGCCCGAATTTAGCCCACTTACGCATGCTGTAACAAGTAAGTAAATGAGATAAGTAGGCCAACAAATTAATTAACCTGCTATTGGGCGGCTCATTCAAATAGGGTTCCATGGGAACTCGCGCATTCAGTTTTATAGTAAATTAAAAATTGTATATTAAATAATAATATCTTCATCTAGAAACATCAAAGCGACCTGAAAAAGAGCGGGACGGTGCTAATGATGCTGATAGAAGCATCCCATCGTTGTATTCTTTATGGCTTTATTGCCTATAATGATTTATAAAGTGTATGCTATAGTTTTTTTATTAAAAAAATTACTCAAAGATGTTGGAAAAAATATCTTGCGACAATCATAATAAGTAAAATTGACATTCAACCTAATTACCATCTAGCAATAACTAACATGTCAACCATATTGATCGTCTGTACTATTATATATTAAAATTCAATAAAACCGTAACATTGCCCCCCTTTGGGATACACTAGTAGAAGAATAGACCATTAATGGTGGTTATATTGGACCATTAAAGGTCGCTACAAATTTCCTTCTCATGTCCCGCCTTTAATCGAAATCGATCAAAAACAGCCTTTGATAGGATAAGAAATAGGTTTCGAACTCGGAACCTATTTCTGAGGTCTTCGGTGCAAAGTCGGATCTGGAAACGACATCAACACAACAACATTAATACTGGACAAAATAATGGTTAATTAACACAACAACGACAACAATGAACATATAATCTCCAGCGGTCTTCGGCAGCTATGCAACAACGATCTCCAGCAGCGAATGCCTTCACTGGAAAAGTCAATCGCAGGTGTCATACGTTGATCTCCAGCGGCGTACGTTGATCTCCAGCGGTGAATGCGATCGGCGGAAGCGAGCGCGTGCAAGCGGTAGAGGGACTTCCCATGGAGCTTAGACGGTGGAGATTAGGCGGAAGGAACCAGAGCGGTGGAGGGAAAGCTTGAGGGATGGATCGGGAAGGCAGCGGCGGAATAAAAAAGAGGGAGGGAGGCAGACTGGAGAGAAAAGAGAGGGAAAGGGAGAAAACCTTAAGTGAGAATGGAGGAGACAAAATAGTGACCTAGGATTGGGCCAAAAAAATGAAGGGGGGATTGGGCCCATTAAAGGTGGTTATACAATTAGAACCGCCTTTAAAATAAACTAGCGACTTGGATAGCACATCTGAACTCGAAAGTAATTTCAGACGCCAATTAAAGGCGTTTCTACAAGTAGAATCGCCTTTAATTGCCATTAAACGCGGAACCGCCTTTAATTGATTTTGGCCTTTAAAATAAAAAAGGTGGCCTAGAGGGAGTTCCGAAATTGGAAGTTCATTTGGCCCTCAACTAAAGGAGATTCTAAAGGCGGTCATTAATAGAGCCTTCTCCACTAGTGTTAACTCGCTTCCTGCAAAAATCATGAGCACTTACCTTAGAGTAGCGTATCACGTATCAATATCACTACACTAAACAATGATTTTCTACAACTGCAACAGCACATGATTCAACCACGATCTATATTTCCAAACTGTAAACACCTTGAAAAACACAGAACTGGACGATCAAAATTAATGGAAATTCAAAGATAAAACCACAAATAAAGTTACCAGCACACGATCTGTACAAGCAGATCGAGAACAACACATCGACGTGAACAATTAAATCAAGTTATCATCATGAACACAACGATCTAATTGATATGGTCGAAGAACAAAACTAATGTGTGGAAACAAATCTCACACTTACTAAATAAAAGAAACATCAACTAAAATAAACTATTGTTCCCTATCTCCCCGTAATAGGGAAAAGAAGATTGAAGAAAAGTAGGGTTTCTTGTATAAAAGGGGATGGCTGCAGCAAAGGGAGAATACGTTTGAACAAGCACAAATTGAATTTAGAAAGGAAAAAGTAGAATTAATGAGTGGATGAAATTGAAGGAATCTCGTCATAAATGAAAAACGTGCCAAATCCACCAAAAAAAGGAAAATGTGTCACATCCAATGAAACAAAGGGAGTATCTTTTTAACCTCGTAATTACAATTGAATTTTCTAAAACTTTGTACTCCCTCAGTCCGACCTCTATTTGCACTTTTACATTTTTGACATTATTCTCTATTAAAATTTGACCACATATTTAAATAGATAGTCCCTCTGTTTTTCTATTTATAGCACCATAGTGTTAGGTGCTTGGATTTATGTGAAGAAAATGAATGGATGAAATTGAATGTAGAAAGTAAAAAAGTAGAATGAGTAGATGAAATTAAAAGAATCTTTTCAAAAATGGAAAGAGTGTCATATAAAAAAAAATCATTTATAGTAAGAGTTTCATAAATAACAAAATAGAGGGGGTATATAAATAATAATATTATCGTATATGATATTTTTGAATTCGTCGTTACAAGTAGTTTTTACATATCAATTTTTTATTCCCCGTTATTATACGTAAGTGAACATATTAACAGTCGAACATATTTCTTGAACAATATGTTAATAATTTTAGTGCAAATAGATTTGAGACAGAGAGAGTATAAAATAAAGAGTAGGCCTCTTGACAGGCGGCCTGTCGATAAGTTTATGGACAGATCACTTATTTTTTACCTTATACACTGCATTTGTTAAACTACATACTAAATTTAATTTTTTTAAAAATATTATATATTTTTATATTTTCACATTCAAATACATATTTTTACTTGTTTTAACTTTTAAAATAAAATATTTAAATTTTATGAAAAATTACAACATTTAAGGTAAAATCCACCTTGGACCGTCCATAAGATTATGGAAAAATCGCATTTCTTGAGATTTTCTCTAAAATAAATTGTACGGAGTACATTATTTTAAATATACACTCTCTTCGTTCCAACAAAAAATAGATTTTTTTTTGCTTTGGTTTTTTTATACAAGCTGAAGTGGTAGAGAGTAATTGTATAAATATAGGGATATTCTAGGAAATAGTGAGTCCAGTCTAAAAATTGTGAAAGTTAAAAGAGGATATTATGATAATTTAACAACATATTCTCTGTCATTTTGGATAATTTTTAAATCATGTCATGTTTGTTGAGACGGACAAAAAGTAAAATGAGATGGTGTCTTGTGAGATATGCTAAACTTTAGGCATAGGTTTTTATGCAATTCTAGATATATTCTAACTCTAGGGACCTATCTCTAATAATTTTACATGGACCTATCTCCAATAATTTTACATGGACCTATCGATAATATTTTTTCAGGGATTTTTTGTCCAATTTTCCATCATTTTTCCGCCATCTGTAGTCTGAAAAAAATTAAAATTTTTTTAAATATTTTAAAAATTCAAAAAATTAATATGATCATCAAACTAAACATCAGCAAAAAATAGTAGAACATCAACGAAAAATCATAAAACAGTAACTAAAAATTTGGAGTAAAAAAAATATATATATAACATTAAAAATAAAATATTTAAAAAATAAAATAAAAATCAACAAAAAAATTGAAAAACGCTTACTACAACTATCAAAACATCAACTAAAAATCATAAAAACATCAACAAAGGTTCAATTATTTTTTAATAGAAAAAACTATAAAAATCAACTAATATCGACCAAAAGCTAAAAACATCAATTCATATCATCTAAACTCACCCAGAAAATGAAAAATGTCAACATAAGAAAAAAGGGTTATTTACATTTATAACTCTAACTATAGGCTGAAAGTGTAAATATAACTCTGCAATATCAAAAAGTGCCAATATAACCTTAACTAATTATTGTATGTGTCAATCTAACCCTAACTTTTGAAAATTTGGTGCCGATATACCCAAAATACCTATTTCCGGCATTGACCATATCAATTCTGGCAACGATGAAATGAGAAATGACTAAAATACCCTTGACTTAAAAAGACCCTCTCACCACCTTTGCCACCACCACCACCTCCACCATCTCCGCCACCCGCCACCTCCGCCACCACCAACCACCACCTCCGCCGCCACCAACCACTTTCCGCCACCCTAAACTAACATCCCTAATTTCGCCACCCTCCTCCTCTCTCTCCCTCCGCCTCCGCCCCCTTAGCCCCACCCTAACATTGGCACCGCCGCCGTCTCCCCTCCTTCTCGCCGCCACCCTTAACATCCATCTCCCCTCTCTCTCGTCGGCACCCTAAACTAGCATCCTCTCCCCTGCGCCTCCTCCTCCCTCTCCCCCGCCTCCGCCACCTAGTCCCACCCTAACCCCAACGCCGTTGTTGTCTTCCCTTCCTCTCCTCCCGATGCAAAAAATCACAGCTAGATCGAAACAAAATCACAGCAAAATAGAAACAAAAATCACAAAAACAAAATCACAAACATCCAGCCGATTCGACACCATCTCTACCGCATCGGTGTTCGGTTTTGGTGTGACCCGCCGGGTGGCCCAATTTCATACCTCTAGACCCAAATTCCCCTCCGACCCAAATCCCCTCCAGCCACCACCACATTGGCATCGAAATCCCCCTCCGGCCACCACCACATTCGCGTCGGAGTCTACAACGAAATACCCTACCCCACCCTAGCCCCACAAACGAGAATACTGGGACGGCTATGGAGAACGATGGCCAATTGCACGGTTGTCGTCCTTCAAATCGACACCTTAGTTTTCGTACTTTGGCCTGAAGAGAGGAGAAAAATGGGTGGAGCGAGAACAAATTCTGGGAAAGAGTGGAAAGAGGCTAGGATAAATTAGGAGAAAAGGAGTTTTGTGGGTTTTTCCTTTTTCAAAATATAAGGTAAAACGGTATTTTCACCTTTTTCCGGCAGTAAACCGGTTGACCAAACGGTCAACATGGTCAAGGGTTATATAGACACTTTATGAGATTGCGATGTTATATTGACACTTTCAGCCTAAAGTTGGGATTATTTTAGCACTTTACTCAAGAAAAAACACTATAAAAAAATCAACCTACGTCACCCAAAACTACAAAAATCAACTCGTATCACCAAAAACTCACCAAGAAAATGAAAAATATCAACATGAGTGAAAAAAGCAAAAATATTAACCCATATAACCCTAAAAACTACAAAACATCGATTCATATCAACTGAAACTCACCTAGAAAATAAAAAACAGCAACATGAGCAAAAATAAATAAATTAAAACATCAACAAAAAAAACTATGGTACATCAAGAGTATAAATTATTCACTCAAAAAATCATAAAACGTCAATTTGTTTTATTAAAAAACTACAAATATCAACCTACATCACCAAAAAGCTACAAACATCAACTCCTAACACCTGAACCTCATCCAGAAAATGAAAAACATCCGCATAAGAAAAATACACTACAAACATTAACTCCTATTACCAGAACCTTGGCCGGAAATGAAAAATATAACATGAGAAAATATTAAAAAAACTAAAAATATCAATCCATATCACCTAAAAAAATTACAAAACCTCAACTCATATCAATTAAATCTCACCCCGAATAATGAAAAACATAAACATAAGAGAAAAAAAGCTACAAACATCAACAAAAAGCTACATTGCCTCAAGAATAAAAACTCTTTAAAGAAAAGAACTTGGTGAGATTTGAACCTGGGTCACTAACCTCAAAACCTAGAAAAATAAACCCTACACTAAAGACCTTATTGAACATACATTCAGTCACATAATATTAAACCTCAACATATACATCAAGAACATAAATTCTCCAAAAAAAAATCACAGTGAGTCTCGAACCCCTGACCACTAGTCTCAACATCTATAGTTCTAACCACTACACCACATAACCCGTATTGATCATTCACTCAGTCAAAAATATTATTAAACCTTTCTAAATCTCTTTAAAAAAAATAGAAGTAAACTTCACCTCTAGTACGTGAAACATCCTTCTTTCCGTCATTCTCCGCTCAGGTCGCACGTGAAACCACGCACCTCCTCCTCAATGTCGTTCGGGCACGTCCATCTCACACGCCTTCTTCTTCCGGCGCATGCATCTCCAGCGAATCTGCTTCCTCCGCTCTGACGTCGTCAACCTGCTTCCTCTGTCAGGTAATTATACAGTCGACTCAGCCAAGAGCCTCCCTAGTCGACTCTGCTAGGTACTCTACCGTCAACTCTTCCAGGTGCCTCCGCCTTCGACTTCGCCAGACGCTTCTGGCCGCAGCTCCGTCGTTGCTTCAGTCACAGTGTAGATCGGAAAAGCAGAGCCGCCGCTGCAATTAACCGCCACCATTGTTGTGCTTTGCCCTGTCGAGTCATCGGAGAAGAATCGCAACAGTAGCGCAGATTGTAAAAGCAGAGTCGTCGCAACAATTAACCTCCATCGTTGCTGCGCTCTACGCTGTTGAGTAGCCGGAAAAAAATTGCCACAATAGCGCCTCTCGCGGTGGAAGATGAATTTCTGGTGGAAGTAGAAGAACAGAGCGGTTAGCGGCGACGACAGAGAGGTTAGAGGAGGAGGAATCCGACGGAAAAAATAAATGAAAATTTTGGAAGATTCTGATACTTATATAATTTTTTGATAATTTCATTATTTTTTGATAATTAACGTATTTTTTTTAAAACTCCGTCCCAAATGAAATTTATAATAATTGCAAAATAAACCCTGGTCTAAAGTTGAGAAGGTATTTTACAGAAATCGATTTTTTTATCATTACAAAATTCGATTGAAAGACTCTTTTAAGGAAGTTATTATGAACCTTTAAAAATATTTTTTTGTGATTTATCCAAACAGAAAAATTGCGTTAAAATTATGCACCAAATTTAATTGCAAAGAATATTTTTACGATATCTAAAATATATTTCCTCTATTTTATTAAATTTGATAATTTTTTATATATTTTTAAATTGTTACATTTTTTAATGGAAAAAAAGTACATCATTCTCAACCACTCATTAAATTTTTTACTTTTATCATTAAATGTTTTTCACATATTTCAACTTCCAAAAAAACTCTGAATCTATTGTGCCAAACAAAGTGAAACAGAGAGATTACTTTACTTTTAATGTTATATAAAAATTTATATTATTTATTATACCCTTCTGTTTCACTATATTTGGCATCATAGGTTTAAGTATTTTGTTTTTGCAAGTTGAAATGAGATTTGAGTGAGGAGAGTAAAAAGTTTAATGAGTGGTTGAGAATGATGTACTTTTTGTCATTAAAGGTGACAATTTTTTTAAAAATATTTTAAAATTGTAAGTGTGCCAAAGATAATGAAATAGAGGGAATACATGTATTTAAAAATAATTTAAGTTTGATAAATTTTACAAAAAAGAAATACATGTGTACTCCCTCTATTTCATTAAGAGTGACACAATAGATTTAGTCTCTTGAATTTAGGTGAATAAAATGAGTGTATGAAATTGAATGTAGAAAGTAAAAAGTACAATGAGTGGATGGGATTGAAAGAATCTAGCCAAAAAATGAAAAGTGTGCCATTTAAAAAAAATATTATGATAAGGTAAGTATACCACAAATAGAGAAACGGAGAATAATTTAATCAGATCCGTCACAGAAAAAAATATAAATGTAAATTTTTAGGTTTCAGAATTGAATGCGTGATTCATAAGATGCCAGTATTCGGTGGATAGTTTTAATGATGCATTATGGGGTCATCCAATTATGTAATTGGACCGCCCTTTAATTAGACTCGGTTGATTTGCATCTTCTGTTATAGTTATGGTCAACTCCATTTAAACTTCCAACATATTTTTGTTTATAAGTTTGTCTCCTTCAATACCGTGTCACCGCAAATTAGAAGCAAACTATAAATTAAAAAAATTAGAAGCAAACTATAAATTAAAAAAATTAGAAGCAAACTATAAATTAAAAAAATATAAATAAATTTTTAATTTTAGGGTTAGGAATATAATTAATTTGTTTTCAGGATAAATTTCAAATCAAGCACAAAAATATAGAAACTGAAATTGCAAATAAATAAAACGACCAGCCATTCCTAACCCATCGCCACTCTACCGTGGTCCACCGCCACCAAGTTCTGGTAGTCGATTAATGGATGCCGATCTTTCGACGAAATTCCACAATCACTATTGGAAAACTGATACACAGGCACTGGTAGAACTGTACTGGTACTGGGAAAACAGTGTTAGTAATCACATATACACCGGTAAAAGCATAGACATTTTCAAATACCAGTGCTTGTGAGGGAATTCAACACTGGTAGTAGACATACCGGTGCTATAAACGGTGCATATGTTAAAATTGTGATGGATTTGATATTTGTCAACACCGGTAGTGTGCCTACCAGTGCTATATGCCGGTGCTTATGCGAACTTAAAGCTGGAAATGTATATTTCCTGCACCGGTAGTGTGCTTCGTATCGGAGCCATTGCAAGAAAATGCGGGAAATGAATCTTCCCAGCAACGGTATGGTCTGCAAAGGCTAGCACCGATACCAATACCAGTGTGAGTTTGTAAAAAACAATTTTAGCACCGGCATACATGAGTTGATACTGGTGCTATATGTGGATTTAATGCTCACCTGCCACTTTTTTTTTGGTGGGTAAATAGTGGATTGTTGGTGTTTTTGTGTTCATTAATGATAATTTTTGGATGAAGAATACATTGAATGCTCATCAATGAAGACCCTTGAAGGTACCATTTTATTTGTTTTCTTCTTCTTTATGATGGAATATGTTGGGAATGGTTTGATGCCATATATATTTTGCGTGTTCGATCATGGTAATGTGACTTGAATTGAAGTCATGTAATGAGTTTGTTAGGGTAGAATTGTTGATGTATTCAATGTCTTGTTTAAGCATGTGATATAATAGGGTATGTTACGAATGTGGTAATGTGATGTTGCACAATGTGGATTGTAACTTGATACTGCATGAATAGAATTATATTTAGTGTAGAAGTGTATATTGGTGTGGAACCTGAATTCTTGCATATTCATTAACTTGTAGAGATGTATCGTGTGTATGACAACATTAGTTTGTTGAGTGATGGATTTATTGGTTTTGTGGGAGAGTTTATGGAGCATGCATTTAGTCATGAGAAGCAAATCTTACGTCCTTGTCATGATTGCAAGAATTGTAACCGTACTGACGATCGAGACTTTTGAAACTCCATTTGTACAAGAGAGTGGGTTTGCGAAGGATTATTTAGTTTGGAAGTTTCATGGTGAAAAACCACCGCCGAATGTGATTGTTGGTAGTGAGGGAGAATGTTTTGGGGATGTAAATTTGGATGACATGTGTGAGGATGTGGTGGATGAATTTAGGGGAAGGCCCGGAGTTGTCTAAATATCTAGGTGAGAAGGATACACCGATGTTTCTCGGTTGCAAGAAGAAAGACACTGTAATGTCATATTTGATGGAGTGTTTCAACATGAAAGGTGTTGGTTCGTGGAGCGGTACTAGCATGAATCAGTTGCTCAAGTTTTTGAATGAGAAGTTTCCCTCCGGCAATGGTTTACGGACAACCTCTATGATGCCAAGAGAATTTTGTGTCCTATGTGAATGTAGTACAAAAAGAATACATGCATTCCCCAATGATTGTGTTTTGTATATGGGTGATTTGGAGGACGAGGTGGCTTGCTCTGTTTCCATATATCTCGTTATAAGAAAAGAAAAAATGAGGTTGTCTTTGAAGAGCTTGTTGTGAAGGTAAAGAAATGAGTCCCCGCTAAATGCATGTGGTACCTTCCAATTGTCTCGAGGCAAAAGTGGTTTTTTTTTAAAAATGCTTAGAGTGCGAAGAACATGACATGGTATATGGGAAGGGGTTGTCATGATGATAATATTATTAGTCATCCAGTTGATGCAGATCAGTGGAAGAAATTTGACAAGATGTATCTAAAATTTGCAGTGGAACCCAGGAATTTGAGGATGACTTTGTGTACTGATGGTATGAATCCCTTTGTTAACATGTCATCGAAACATAGTTCATGGTTGATTATGCTGGCCATTTACAATCTACCTTCGTATTTGTGCATGAAGAGGAAATATGTGTTGATGCCTTCGATGATTTCAGGGCCGAAACAACCCAAAAATGACATTGATACCTATCTATCCCCTCTCATAGAATATTTGAAGTATTTATCGAAAATTTTGATGTGTTTGATGGTTTTCGTGGGACAAAGTTCAACTTAAAGGTCATGTTTTTGTACGATAAATGATTTCCAGGCATATGGTAACCTTTAAGGTTATGTGGTGAAGGGCCACAAGTTCTGTCCCGTATGCAAGGAAGACACAATTTTCCAGTATTTGAAGAATGGTAGGAAGACCGTGTATCTAGGCTATAGAAATTTTCTCATGACAAAGCACAAGTTTCGAGATGACATAGTTCATTTTGTTGGTGGAAATGAGAGGAGAAAGGCGCCAAAAACATTGAATGAGGTTGCCATCCACAACAAGGTGAAAAAAATTAAATGTTGTACTTGGAAAAAAATATATCTAAGGTGGGTTCCGCAAATGATGGACCATGGAAGAAAAGATCAATTATTTTTTATTTTCCGTACTGGGAGAATTTTGAGGTTCGCCACTGTTTGGATATAATGCATATCGAAAATAATGTGTGTGAGATTTTTATTGGCACGCTACTTAACATTCCCGGTAACAATAAGGATAGCTTTAATGCATGGAATGATATGGTTGAACTTGGTATATGAGGTGATTTAGCCGTGGAGGTGAAAGGGAAGCGAACACACCTACAACCCGCCCCTTACAATCTTTCAGTCAGTTAAAGGGGGTCGGTTCGTGAGTGTATTAAGGGAATGAAGGTACCTTTTGGCTACTCTTCTAATGTTAGTCATTTTGTGAACGATGAATTGTGTCTTAATGCATTGAAATCTCACGATTGTCACGTCCTGATGCAACAATTGTTGCCCATTGCCATCCGCAGTGTCGTGGAGAAGGACGTGAGATTTTGCATTGCTCATGTGTTTCTTATTCAACTCCATTTTCCGTAAGATTATAAGCATGAAACAACTTGATGAGTTGGAGCGTAAGGGAGTTTTAATGCTATGTTTGTTTGAGAAGTATTTCCCCCCTGCGTTCTTTGAAATTATGGTCCACCTTGTGATCCACTTGGTTAGGGAAATCAGGACATGTGATCCAGTGGGGATGCATTGAATGTACCTGCTCGAGCGACAACACTAGTGGAGGATGCCCTATTAAAGGCGGCTATATTGGACCATAGAAATCACTTGGCAAGTGACTTCTTTAGGAACCACCTTTAAATTGATGTATTCGAAGACAGTTATTTTCCTCCTTTGAAAGCTGTGGCGGAACCTCCATCTATCTAGTTCCACTCTTAGAACTGGAGTCCCGAGTTTGGAACTTTCGGAGTATCGTCGGGACTGGAAATGGCGTTCTGAGTTTGGAAATGGCATTCCGAGTTTGGAACAAGATGTCAATTGCTCAAACGGATCCATTTTTTACCTTTGCTATTAGTCCCTGAATCAGGTCTAATTTCTGTTCAGTTACAGTAATTTAATGCTTGAGAGTGTTAAAATAAATTTTATTGTTCCTGAATCAAGACATGATTATAGTTCTGAGTCCGGAACTGACAGACCGACCTTTCAGGAACCCCCTAGACATGAATCTGAGATAGTAGTTCCGCACTCGGAACTCACTCGGGGAAATAGGTAAATACAAAAAATACCAATATATAAAACCCGGCCAAAAGAAAATCCCTATGTAACAGCTGAAATTCATATAAAGATCGGTAGAATTCGCTAACGAAGCACCATTCTACAAATAGGAATAGAAATCTAGTCAATTCTTTTCCCCAAAACAAATGTCTTCGTAATTCTAGCTACCTAACAAAAATCTATAGATTACGCTAACAAAGCAATAATCTATAGATAGGAATAGAGATCTCGCAAATTCTATTCCACACACTATGCTTCATCCATATAATTACACTATAAATTTGATTCGAAACGATTCTAAACCACAGTTGGATTTCCAATATTTTCCGATTGGGCATTCCCTAAATACCTTGCCAAGCAATTTCTTGCAATGTTGATATCATTTTGTGAATACAGCTTGTTGTTCAATTAAAAAATATGTGAATATTATAATATGACAATTGGGATGACAAATAATATAATAATGGGAGTGCGAGTTTTCAATGTAAGTGGACGAAAATAATATAAGGGGACAACAAAATATGGGACTCAAAATTTACTTTGCCAATATCTAGGTAATCCACCCAGACTTGTTGAATGGACTCGGTAGCGTATAGCATTATGAAATGCCCATACTCACAAATTTGTGCTTGTTTTTGTACTAAGCAGAGGCCATGTAAGTAGTCATAAATCATGAAAAATTAGGATACTAGTAAAGGAGAACGTATGAATAAACGACACTTTGATTTCGACTATCTTCAATGCCAAATAACTTGAATCGACTGGGTCATTCATTGAGGCACCCATATTTTTCACAAATGATTCCAAGGGTTGGAAATGAAAGAGATCCATCCAAAAAAACATGCTTCTTCTCTGGGACAGTAAAAATTAATCTCCAATGACCCCTGTAAGAAAAACTAATAAAACAACAATTGACTAAAATAAGTGTGGTAATTGAAATGAGTATCTAACCATCACTTCTCAATATATGGGGCAATGAACAATTTTTTTCTAGCCTAGACTCTTGCGGATGCAGTTTATTCTTATTGAAATGCGCAACCAATTTCTCGAGTCATTACAAAGCACAAATATCCCACCCAACCCTTGTCCATTTGAATTGCAATGTAATACATGTACCTTCAAAGGAATTTTGAGAACATTAATAGTATACAATATTTATTACTAGCTAAAATTTATATTTCAGTGATTAAAGAATATACTCACAATAGGTAGAGGGGCATTAGGGGTTGGTTCAATTGCTCACACCTCCAAAGGTCTTCGAAGTCAATCCATGAGATAATGATATCTCAATTCGCACCAAAAACACACTTATTTATGGAAAATAAGTATGTTGAGTTACGCAGGTGTACGAAAAACCAATCGAATAACACCCTAATGAATTGAGGTGGATTCATATTTACTTTTGCCTTAGTGACTGGAGCTCTAATATTCTTCGGTGTTTGTACAACTGGTTTAGGTGTCTTCAGGGGTGCATCCTTCAAATGACGATTCGTTGTCGAGGCGGCATAAATTAGGTGACTAGGCCAAATAAGAAACATTCCTCGTGAGGGACCCATATTTTTATAGTTTCCATATGGAATTGGCAATGAGGAGTTGTACACCACCGATTTTTTCAACGAAACTCAACAAATGCCATCCACAACTGGTATAGTGTGATGATGTCACATCACTGCGTACAAAATTCCGTCGATAACATGGAGTGGAATATCTTTGTCGCCTTGATCAATATATAGATCACACAAAGTTAATGACTATATGGTATTAAAAAATCTATTTTAATAACATATGAAAATTCTATTTTGCAATGATTTCGTGTGTAAAAAAAGTACATTTTCGGGTGTTAATGTGATCGCCTTGTCAAGATTATTGTCTTTTTCCGTTGTTGTTAGAAGATTTGGCTCATGATTGACCTCAACCTCCCCCGGAGAGTAGCACAAAGCTCTAGATGGAGGAGTCTGATTTGGCATCAAATTGTCCAAATTCTCCTGGATAGGAAGATTGGTGTGTTGGATTAACCTCTTTATTAAAATGTTTTGTTGCTCTATGCGCTTGTTTCAAATAATAGCTTATTTTTTCAAGATGTGTACCCCTGATGGGTTTTCCCTACTGTAAGACCGCACAATTCCAAACGCATATTTCTGCGATACAAAGAACCTGCTCCCTTGCACGTCCCAGGTGATCCAATTTACCCGTAGCTTCAGTAAGGATGTCAATTTTACTCGTCGGAACAAAGTTCCCTTCTATTTGATATTGTTTCAATTTGGCCTACATATGTGAGGTCACAAAAACGTTTGTAATTAAAAAAATGATAAAGCAATGGAAGTCGGAAAAATAAATAATCAAGTGTGGCTTACCACCCTTTTCGCAAGTTAATTTTCTGGGGTTTATCGAATCTACCATCCTTGTTTTGATGAGTCCTTACCAATAGATCACACCTCTCTATGTCCTTCACATCGATTGGTGTGACCGATGATCTTGCCTCCTCATTGGTTATCCCCCCTCAATTGCAAGTTAGACATCATTTTCCAAGCGTACTGCTATTAATTCGAGGGCCACCAAACTATAGCCCCCACAAATCTTCCGATGCGGATATTCATTTTTCTTGGCATTTTGTATCTTTTATTCCCTTATCCCTTAGGTTAAGATTTCATAGATAAATGAATACCAAATATATGGTAATCTAAAGACAAAAATATGCACTAACTTATATATAAGTGGACTAATGTTTTCTTCATTCTACAAGGCTCTTGTCTTGTGTATCTCCCAACTTTTCAGTTAAATCTGTGTATAAGTTAACCACGGACGTTCTCCTTTCCTATGAGAGAATATGTAGTCCTTAGATTAAGTATACTTGTGCTCTCTCATTTTTTTGATAACATGCTCATAGTCGTTTTCCTCAAATCCTCCATGTCCCGAGCATCTATCTCAAAGGGTCTGAATTTTGAATTAATGGAGGCTATCATGTCAAAACTTAATAGATAATATTAGAATACTAGTAATTTTTGCTTGTGTGGATCGCAATAATATCATTTACTATACCTTGCACTCCATCCAAAGGATGTCTTTGTACTTTTTTGACACCTCGTTCCAATTATCGTACTTTATGTCTACCCTCATTCTACCAACCTTTCCCACCCAACTAGACCACTTAGCACGTTCCTCTGATAAATTAAAAATGTCAACTCTTACCCAGAAATTCTCTGCTCCAATGTCCTATAATGAGTTCTTTTCTATTCCTATCTCATCCGAACCCTCACCTTCATCATCTTCATTTCCAAGCAGGTTATCATTTCCTTCTTTCAGAGAAGGGACTTCATCTCGAGTCCTTTTTTTGTGACTTCGTACTACCTAAAAAATGTGTAAAAATCAATATTCACAAATTAATTATAAACCCTAAATTAAATGAGTTTATTCACAAATTAGTTCATAAACCCTAAATCTTAAATCATTATTCACAAAAAAACCCTAGCACAACACAATATTTACTTTATAAACCCTACCAAAACATAATTTATACAACCATTTCATTTTCACAAATTAGTTCACCATGACCTTCAAACAAGTTTTTATAAAAATAGAACAAGAGATGCTAGAACAATAAATGAAATCATATGAGATTGATGTTACTTTTTTATGTCTTCAAATGGATTGTAAGTTGAAATGGTGTCAAGTACACACTAACTAGGAACACAAACCCTAACCCAAACTCTTAAAAATTGTTAGAAAATTTTGCAAGATTGAAATGATTGCTCATATGAATTAGGATTTTCCATGATTTGGAAGACAAATTTGGGAAATGTGGGATGGATTGAGAGGAATGGAAGAAGGGAAGGGGAAGAAAGGGTTTTTGGAAGGGAAAAAGGAGAGGGAATTTGTGCGTTGAATTTGGGTATTAATGAGGGTTTGAAAAAAATTTAATTCTATTTTCTTGTTAAAAGTGTTTCAAGCTCGAAACAGACTTGGGCGCATTTTCTGAGTTTAGAACCTTGCCTTGGACCTTACCAAAGGACACAAGTGAGTTCCGCAATTGGAACCCAGTAAAAGTATATGGAAAAAACGGATGATGTAGTTCTTTAGAAAACCCCAAATCGCTCAAACCCTAGGTTATAATTTTTTAATCAAAATTCGCAAAAATGAAATCAATTTGGGTACGATGGAAAAGAGTCGAGGTGCTAGGTTAGATTCAGTTGCATCTACGAGGGCTCATGAACCTTTTGTTGGGACCGGGTAGAGTTAAAAGTTCTGCAGTGACGGGACTGAACAAAGGTACATCAATTTCCTTTGTCGTAAGTGTATGCATCCAAAATTTGTGCTTAGTTCGGACATTGGGCCGTTGGGGTTGAAATATTTTCTTAAATATTTTTAAAATTCCCAATTTGATAAGCTCTTGAAATTAGCCAAACCCGTGTACCGTGATGAAGTAGTTTAATTTTACATAAATTTAGAACAGAGTAAAAATAATCATGACCTTACTAAGGTTAATGGTGTATTGATATTGGTCACTAAATTTACGATCAATGAGGTCTTATGTTGTGACTACACTAACCCACTACTTTCTTGCCCGAGGATGTCCATGTGCCTTTAGAAATTTTCCACCAACAACATTGGCCAGACGTTTGAGTACACACTCATATACTCCGTAGCTATGTCTAGAAAATATTTCTATAGGGACGGTTCAACACCGGGTCAAGCTAAAAAGTATGACCTAGGTGGAAATTTTATAGTAATTTTCTTGAGATCAAGGGTGGGCATTATGGAATGAGGGTTAATGAGTTTGATATTGATATTAGCACTTGGAAATTAATCATTTTCTAGAGTGCCCCTATAAGAGGGCGGATGATGTGTATCCCTTAGCCAGTAATGGTCCTTCAGATGATGTGTAGCATAGAGAGAAATGACCTCTAGATACTGACTACTCGAATGTTGACCCATTTGAGTGTAGTATTAGGTATTTCCAAAGAAACGCAGACGATCTTGGGAGGCTAGAGTCATTTAACCTAGGTCACCTCACTATAGATCAATTATTTGTCTATGAAAAGATTGGTAGAACCATAGTACCCACACTCGA
Source organism: Rubia tinctorum (assembly GCA_032355605.1). Taxonomy (NCBI): domain Eukaryota; kingdom Viridiplantae; phylum Streptophyta; class Magnoliopsida; order Gentianales; family Rubiaceae; genus Rubia; species Rubia tinctorum. The sequence continues at coordinate 6,360 of JAULKM010026536.1, read as the reverse complement.
CCACATCTCGGAGCCCACATATACCAATCTTATGATGTTTTATTATATTATTGAGGATAGGAGAATGAGCCCCAAAAGCATAACATTTAAATATATGATGTGGGTTGCATGCTCAAAGAAAGTAATAAAAAATATCTATAGGAATTTGATTACTTTGATCTTGAAGAGCGTACCAGGGATGGAGTTTCATGATGAGGAGAAGCTGATTAAGTGGTTCGACAAGCAATATTTTGTGAAGAAGAAGTTGGTCCTCTTCGAGCACAAATGATGTCACAAGAGTCGCGGCACAAATAACCACAACAAGAGGCTGAGGGTTGAAGAAGGTACGATTATTAATTTTAAAAAATTCTAGTTTATTAAAGTGCATTTTATCTAAATTATTCTTCTTTTGTGATACGAAGGAATTGAACCTAATATTCATCAAAGGTTCAAAACTTGCTACAAGGGGATCAGAAGTAAAAATTTCCAACTAAGAGAGTGGGTTTAGAAGTTAGAGAGTCAGTGACGTGCCTTTGAACGTCAATTTGCATCCACGTCAAGATCCCGCTCATCGAGACTTCTTCTGTTTAACTCTCTATAGTTAGCTACAATATGTTGAGAGGTGTTAGATTGTTGTTGAATAATTATTTAAATGGTTGGATATAACTTTTGTATGATGATTTTAAATTTTCTTGAACTTTTGAATTTGATTTTGAATTCTTGTAAAATGTTCGATTGTTATTGAATTTGCTTTTGAATTCTAGCACAACTTTTGAGTTTGATTTTTTTGTTTTTCAATACAATGTTAGTGAATTAAGAATTGGCATAGATGATTTGCTAGGTGAAAATGACCAAATGCAAGAAATGACCATCGGATCCGAAGAGGTTTCGAACTCAGAAGCTAATATGGACTTAATGTCAAATTACAAAATAAAGCTACAAAAAGTCCCTATCCTACTTTATTTTTTTCTTGTTTGCTTCTTTTTCTTACCCCTTCTCCTTTTCATACCTTTGCCATTGACCCAAATTCCTTCCTCATGATCTGTGTGACCTAAATAAGTGGACAATGTGGAGTCGTCCTCTTCTAGCACAATGTCATCATCGTTGCTTCCCATCACACCACTTTGGCCAAAACCAACAAAATCTTCAAGTTCAATTTCCTCTAGGAATGCCATTTTACCTTCGACAACAATCTTTCATCTAGAGTCTGTGGGATCTCTTACATAGAAACTTGATGTGCTTGTGCGGTCAATATGAACTGATCATCTCTTCAACCAATCCAACTTCTATCTACTAGCGTGAATCCCATTAGCTCAATTATTTGACCACAATGTACATTACCGGTTGACATTTAAATAAGGGGACTCATAGAGTCACGTAATCAAGCTCCCAAATTTATAAAATTGTCCCAAAATAACAAGTTTTAGTGTACATGGGGTTGCCATCACTCCCACCTCCAACATGTAATGCCTCTGAGACGAGGGTCACTCTACTGTTCTGCGACACGCCTTTATCATCCACCGATTTAGGGGAGAAATTTAAATCGTTAATTCCGTACCCAATAGGAAATAAATGTACTAAGGGGTCTACAGGATGACCACTTAACTATTTCAGGATGAGACCCGACCTCCATGTGATTTCGTTTTCATGTTGCAAATGTTGAAGTGTGACGTCATAGGACTTGTGCTTTGCTAAAAGTCGGACTCACTATTCTTATTTCATCCATGCGGATCTCAATTTAAGGAAAAAAATCCTCGTGGTTTCGAAGAACATAAAGATGGGAAACATTTAAATCTTCTGCAGTCGTGTTCAATAACTTATCCCATCTTACCCCTTGGCCATTTTCTTTTCCCTCATGTCTAGATCTCGGAACACCTACATAATCAACCTCCTTCAAATAATCAGGACAAAACTTAATTACCTCCTTTTCCACGTAACGCTACAAGATACTTGCATCTGGCCTGAACTTGTTCTTCACAAAATACTTTAAAATTTTCATATACCGCTCAAACGGGCAGGATTACATAACTTAATCTCCCATACCAAATGAACAATCAAATGAACCATTATGTCAAAGAATGATGGAAGAAAATACATTTCCATATGGCACAATGCTTCCACAATCATCGCTCGCAAACTGTCAAGTTTGGAAACACTAATGCTTTTAGCAGAAATACTCTTGAAGAACAAACAAAGATTGGTAATGCACAATATTACATGGGATGGCAGTGAAGACATTATGGCAGTGGCATTCAATTCTTGTATTAGGTTGTGGCAATCATGGGATTTCATACCGACCAAATTCAACCCAGTCAAAGAAACATAAGAACTAATGTTGGACGAAAAAGCAACATGCACCTAACACTACTCAGGGTCTCACATTATGATTTTTCTCAGACCGAGATATTGAATAACAAGGGGGGAGAGAGGTAATATTCATTACCGTTTACCATAGGACCAAAACACTTCTTAATACCCATTTTGACTAAATAAAGTCGGGACTTCAAACCATCCTTGGACTTACCGGGAGGAAGTCAAATGTGTGCCAACTAAAGAGTCGTACACATTCTTCTCAGTGTGCATTGCATCAAGGCAGTGTCTAACCTGTACTTCTTTCCGATAAGGCAGTCTAAAAAAGTTGAACATTTCTTCCAAGTAACTTCAACTGCCGAATATTTCTTCCCTTCCCAAAATCATTTGGCAAATTCCTAAACCTATCTAATATTTTTGCACCCGATAATAGAATAGGATATCCTCTTTCCTCCATTTCTCTGTTGAACCACCGCCTCACCGATCGCCATGGGTGACTCTCTTAAATAAATCGCATATGCCCTTGCTTAACAGTTTAGCATGCATGCTTCAATTTAGCAAAACATGTTTCCTTCTCCCAAAGACGACATGAACAGTGCCTATTCACCGAGTATCCAAACAAATTTTCAAATGAAGGAAAATCATTTATAGTGCAAAATAGTAATGCTTTCAATATAAAAGTATCATCCACACTACTATTGTACGTGCTGACACCTTCATTGAAAAAAGTAAGCAAATCTTCAAAAAGAGGAGCAAGGTAAATGTGTATATAATTACCGGGTTGCTTTGGCCCATAAATCATCAACGACAGTAAGAAATAATTTCATTTCATTATAATACAAGAAGGGAAATTATATATCACTAACATAACAGGCCATGAGTTGTGTGTGCTTTTTATATTACCAACATGATTCATTCCATTAGTTGATAAACCTAACCTCAAATGTTGGGGTTCCGCTCCAAACTCTGGGTATATGGAATCTAGCTTCTTATACTGCTCACCGTGGCACATGCCTAATCAAATCATCTTTTAGTTTAACTCTTTCTGAATGCCAATGCAACAACTTGGTATCTTCTTTGCATGAAAAAATTTTCTTCGACCGTGGTATAATTGGGAGATACCACAAAACTTTAGCTGGTGTCTTCTTCTTCGATCCAGACCCTACTTCTTCGCCCACGACAATGTTATCCCTCTTTATCTTATACCTTGACTAATCTTTCTAGTATCTCTCCTCCTCCTATACAACATACAATATTTCGGGCATCCCTGGATTTTTTTTCAATTCAGTCCCATTGGGCAGAGATTCCTTTTCGATGCATACGATTTATCATGCATAACATTACCCTTAGGAAGAAATTCTCTAATTAATACAAGTGTCTCCATCATCCATTTATCCGTCTACCCAAATTTGGCATTCAAGTTCATCATTTTAAAAGTCACACTCAAAACTGAATGTTTGGAGCTATTGTACAATGTTGTCATTTTGTCATAATGTAAGGCTTCTAGAGCCTCTGGTTTCGCGTGAAACTCTCTAGCAACATCCTCAACCATCTCATCAAATACCGTCTACATCACCATCTCATCACCGTCTACATCACCATCTCCCTTTCTTTTTCACATCTTCAAAGCTCCCAACCTCCCCGTGCACTCCCAATTAGTGTAACTAGTATCAAACCCACACGTGATTAAATGTTCACGTAACTTCTTTCTCCCCAAATATACATCATTTTTAAAATCCCTACACGGTCATCGTCCACGCACCACTCCATTCATTGATGCATGTTCAAATGCCAAGAAAATAAATGATTCAATTAAAGGAATGTAATCCGGAAAATTCATAAGATTGTTACCAATGAGTTCAATATGATCCATTGCAAACACCCTACATTCAAACGTCATAAATTAGTGGAATACACCAAATTAACACAAAAATATCCTAAACCTTCCCCATTCATACAACACATTACCCTAAATACAACATAAACCCTAGCCCTTAAATTCAACACAATTAAAATATTATTAAATACATGTAATCAAATAGTGAGTGTTACACATACCTTCCCCAATTAGTTCATCATCAAGCCCCAAATTTTGGTTGGTTTATAATTCTTTGGTTTTCTAATGACAACCCTGTTTCAAAATGAGCTTTAAGTTGACCAGTCCCATTAGTTCTGAGCTCAGGACTGCTTAAGTCTTCCTACTGTAGGAAATGATAGAGTTCCAAACTCAAAACATAGTCAAAAAATAGTTCAGAATGAGAAACTTGGTTTGCACATTCATTGTTAGTTTAACCGGCTCTTCCGAGTTTGGAAGCCATGTCAGAATTATTATTATGAGTTCGGAACTTTGGACCAACAAATTCATCTGGGCATAACCGCATTTGAAACCTATCGATCAAAGGCAGTTATAAATGGAACCGCTGGGAGATTGTCACCGTACCTCTCAAAGTTACTATTTTTTCCCTAAAGGGCTCTTAACTACAACTAAGTAGATAATGTCAAGTCGAGGTCGTCCACGGAGACCAGGGATTTTCCTAAGCATTTGCTCATATAATGGTAAACACTACGGTAGATATAAAGGTATGCACATATATAAAAGCACATAAAGAGGGGGATTTTTGGATTGGTTTTTCTAAGTTATCAATTTAAAGACAAGTTAAACTAAAAAACCATGTAAATCTAATAATTAAGCAACAATCACTAAAATGAGGTTAAACACAAATTACGGGATCATGGCTGCAATTGACTTCTACTTCCAAGCCTCTTATCTATCATTGAACATATAATCTATTCAACACTTTTACTACTTGTTGTGAAGATAAATCTTCTACCCTTCTTTGATAGTAGTTTAAAAGAGTGAATTCGACATCTCTTGCTAAAGATCACTAATGACCCCTTTAGTCGTTCAATGCCTAAAGGTATCCCATTAATGACATTAAGTACAAAGAATCAACAAGCTTGGTAACACTTATAAACACTTCACCGTGTCTAAGCATTGAACCAATTCATACATTTATACAAGATTAGTCAAGAACGTTCAACATTTATAAACCTCTCTAATTTGCTACACAAAACAAACATGACAAAGAATTCGACATTATCACATTTATCTAGAATTTATTGAGTCATCAACAACATTAGAAGCTCTAAATCATGCTCTTGGATTTCATATGAAAAGAAGGGAGAATTAGCTAATTTCTCCCGTCCCTAACACAATATCATACAAGCAATTCATATACCCAAACTTCCAATATCATTAATGTATTAAACAACCCAATTAAAGCACAATAAATGCACAATAACAAAGCACTAAATAGCTTACTTATAGATATCAAGAATGGGCTTGGAAGCCTTAATCAATTTCTCTCAAGGTTATGTTTAGCTACTAGAACCCATACTAATTAACAAAAGAAAATCAAACATGAATTTAAGAAGAAGCTAAGATAGAAAAGATGGAAAAACTAGGGTTTTGAGGTTCAGACTCAAGAAAAATCTGTGGAAGAATGAGAAAAGTAATGAGTATTTATAGTACAAAAAGTCCAAAAAGTCCAAAAAGTAAGTCTGGGCTGATGACTGTCGTGACTCGCTACACAGGCGTCGCGACTCGCAACGGGCAGAGTACTATGCCTTCAAATGACTTCTTCCCTTTGGTCTTAGTGTAGTTGTTTCCTCTTCTTTTCTTTGGGTCTTCAAATTCTTCATTGTCTTCAAAATGGAGTTTTCAAGGTCTTCATATCTTCAACAATTACCCCGTCTCACGGAATCCTTGTTACAAGTGACAAAAGTGATAAAATCGCTCTTAACTCTAGTAATAGCATTTCAAGGTAAAATAGAGAATCCAAAGCACAAGATCCCCATAATCATGGTATAATATGGACACATCAAACCTCCCTACACTTAAACCTTACTCGTCCCCGAGTAAGAAAAGGTTCAAGAATGCGAAGAAGTTCAAATGTCCCCATCCTAATTCTAATAACCCCCCAAATCAGAATCTTCACAAAACTCTCAACTTGATAATTCCCCAAAAGTTTATATCACACATAACCCTTATTCCTAAATCTACCCATATAT